>LPNX010890974.1:48677-107461 GCA_001517045.1 Pseudotsuga menziesii | reverse complement strand
CAATCCCTCTTGGTCATGACACTTAGTGTCTCCGGTCTATTTCAGACCTCTCAACCATGGAGCCTCCCCACATGGTTTGTCTCAGCTGCTAGGACCTTCACAGTATTACTAGCACCTTTTTCATTACTGCTCATTCCAAGCTCTTCAGGACAGTCACAGGTCCACATGCACCCCTAGGATGCTCTCATAGTCCTCGCTCCCAGTGATACCTATATTCAAACATTGAATAGATTCACATGTTTAGTTCATTCTCATCGGTTTTATCTCTATAAAAAGAGCTTAAAACATCATAACTAAATCATATACACATGTATATTCATAAGCAAAATATTGCAAAATAATTCAATACTTATCTGTATTGCGCGTTTTCTTGTTGGTCCACAGGATCCTGCTTTGCTTTGCAAGCCTTGGGATCGCCTATGGAATTGGATGTTAGGTTAGCTGTTAGAATAATCAACCCATAGTTAGCTACCTTAGACATTAAATTAATCATTTTTGTCTTATTTGCCTAGTTTCATGTGTCCCACCTTATGCAAGTTGTCATTTGCCTATCCATAGTGGTCAAACTTGCCTATTTTGACTCATGTAGTGCATGGGAAACCTCAAGGAATCAATTCTGCTTTATTCCTGGTCTCCTAGGTGCCCTTCTACTTTTTCTGCTTTATTGCCTGCTTTTTCAGTGCTTTAAGGCAATTGGGAAAGTTTGACTAGGTGAGGTTAACTAGTTTTTTGTCCTCCACATCCTCCACTCTTTTCTCCTATGAAAATCATGTATGAGTTGTCATTCCATCACTCTTTAGCTTTCCTAAGTGATTTTCCCAATTCGTGAGCTCCATGACTGATTTGGAAACTACTTTATGCACCTATGGGGGATTTGCTTAATTTTAGTAAGCCTGCTTTTGACTAGATTTGAATTGCCTCCTCATGCATTCGAATCCCTTATGTAATTATTTAATACAACAACCTATTATGTTACAGGTTTTGCTATTGTACACTGAGTTAATACACTTTAGTGTTCAGCTCCATATTCAGTCTCTTTTGTGAGTGATTTTGCATGTACAATTGATAATTGTTGTGAGTAAAATTGTTCTATCACTGGTTTCAATTTCCACATTAGCATGCAGTCTGCTTCACAACATCCTTTTATATATATATATCAGGAATAGTCAATCCAACCCTCGTTGGGTTTATCAGACTGTCAACAAATTGCCTATACTTATATCAGCAATAAATATATTTATATCAGGCACAATCAATCCAACCTTCATTGGGTTTATCAGAATGTCAACAAATCACCTATACTAATATCAACAACCAATCATTAGCCAAGCCAACCCTTGTTGGGTTTATCAGGCCATCAACAACAACACATGCCCTTATATACCCATAACGACCATTTTCCATATCACCCAGAGACCACACTGTAAACTACATTTTCTTCTCCTGACAACACAAGCAATATAAGCATATTCGTTAGCGTTATTGCTCTAAAATTGCAACCATATTTCACACCATTCACTATCAAGTATTGAGACACCAGGAGTGTGTCCACTCCCTAGGGTGTAATCAACATTGAAAAATCCTTCCATGATCCGACATCGGAAAAGTGTGCACCCTTGTCTGGTGTGTATCATGTAGGTCCTATTCATACTCAAGCAATTGGTCCTAATGGAAATAAAATCAAAACATGTTCTGCATATGGATTTTTAACAATCTAACATGCATATTCTTAGCTAGGGTCACATAAGACTTATCCATTTACCGATGCAGTATTCCTTCGTTAAGGAGGAATGGGGGCTCCCTTCTCTGAGTCGATAGTCCCTTGGTTTTCCATCCCAATTCCTTCTTACATTTCATATCCACACATGTCTTACCAACATAATCTATACCATCTCACTCATGTTGCTTACCAAACCTGTAGTGCAGATGCGACATTTCCAAAATGTCCAATGGAGTTTCCCTCGAAACCCAATTCAAGATAAGGGAAAAAATTCCCATGAAGTTTGGCTCCTGCAAGCCATCACACATGATTTTCCTGCAGTGGCACCCCTGGCACATTCATCAAATAACCAAACAGTCAATCATTATCTGATAATACAATCCAAATTGATTGTCCATAACCAAGCAAATGGCATTAGTAATTAAATTCAATAGGAATTGCAACTCTGTTTACTACAGAAATTGATTTGCTTGGCAATGAGGTGATCCTCAATTGTGGGTCTCTTGTGATCAGCACCATCATATCCATTATGATTTTATGCTTACTAGCATAACATGGACACCCACTTACAATGCGTCCCCCTGACACAATTCTATGCAAGCCAATAGTGATTAGTAGTTGTCAGTAATTTCTCAAATCTGAAATTTACAAATTCAAATTTACAACTCATTATGCATACAAACTATTATCACACCCGTGAGACTCTTCTCATGAGGTTTGGCTCTTTCACATGGTATATTCCGGCCTTTGTCATGGTCTTACCCATTTTTCCATATCCCAAACAATATACCTGAAACTTGAACTTCAATCAACCAAACATTTGGTAAGTCTTGATGCCTATAACTTTTTCCATTGCTGCAACAATCACTGAAGCATTTTCAGAATTTATAAAATTCAAACATTTCCAGCTGTTAATCACATCAATATTACCAAAACTCATTCACTTCACGAAATCATTATCATACTTTAAATTTTAGGGTACAATCACATCATTCATGTAATTTAAATGAAATGTTTAGATACTCCTTACTTCACAAGTGTATCACTTGTACCACCTTGCTCTTTCATAGGGCATTTCTGGCAGCCAATTGATCATGACTACCCTCTTCATGCACTTACTATCCTGCATTCATAACAACCTTTGAAATGGTTCCTGAATTGTCATCAATCCATCATTTTAGCCATTAGTTATTCATAATATCACATGCACTTATTTCAATGCATTCATGCAATGCATCACAACATTTTCACCTATACTTATGCAACCAGTTACTCACACCCTTCATATGTATCCATTCAATGCACAACTACAAGATTCATAAAATATTTTAATGCATATCCATTCAATGCTGCCTTGCACTGATTTAGGAATACTATGCATTCAACATACCATGCATGGCCTAACCATGACTACTTCATATAGGATGCATTATCATAATCAAGATTAGCAGTGCTTACTTTCCTTGGCTACTAAGCTCATCACAACATAATGTAGGCATGACACCTTTCTATATGAATGCAGTATAACATTCAAATATCCACAGGGTATGAGATCTCTTACCTTTACCACTCCATGCAATTTGTCATAATCAAACTCTTACCTTCATGGATCCTACTTACACCCTTGACATTACCAGTTTGGTTGGTCCTTTGCAGGAGATTGCAGAGTTTGCTCACCAACTTTTGATTCTAGACTTGTTGCCTTATCCCTTTCTCCATAGGGTTGCTAGTCACATTCATCATCATCGACAACATATTCAGCCATGTCTAGGTTGTCGTTGGTTTTCCATTAATGCCAACACCAATGCAATAATTATCATTAGTGGCTCATTATAAATGTACATGTAATATCCTATACATGCAAGGAATATCCTCATAGATTTCAACTTATAAAATGTAGTTATAATCAGCAAATTAGGGTTTAAGGAAATTTCCCTTTTCAAGTCCCTCATATTTTCATGGAATTGCTCTTCCATACAACAGCTGGTTTGACTTCATGGTCTTGCTACCTATAGGCATGCAATTCCTGGATTTGTCCATATTGACAGTAGGACATTTCTCTTTCAGCAATCACTAGCAATTTTCTATTCCGCATTCACATTTTGGTGACTCTCCCTTATTCCCTGCAGGATAAGCTTTCCAATGCATGTCCACAGGCTTCATTCTGACCTCGGGTGTGAAAACCACACCGCTTGAAAATGATGCTTTTTTACCAAATGTAAAGTCTAAAATGCAAACTTCAACCACCTGGAATTTTCTTCCTTTTCAGCCCTGTAACCCATTGACAGTCTGCTGATATCCACTAAAAAATAGTTGGAAGTTGCCGAGAAAATTCCACTTTGAAAACCCAAAAATTTCCTTTGTCAAAATTGGGTCTCATCCCAAAAAAATTTCCAATGTTTCAGTGGCTAGAACATCTAATTTTCTCCGTTGTATCGGCGGGTCGCTTGTCTATTCCCTTCTGTCGTATCATACCTGTAGTGGTCTATTATTCTGCAACGGCGGCCAACAACCTTTAAAATCTCCACGGATCATAGCTCTATCGGTGGTCGGAACGAAAACCCACTGTGGCATCAGACACCTAATCCTCTAGACGTCTGCAACGACGGCAACATTCTCATTGTGGTTTTCGCGGTTCACTAACCTATCGGCGGATCGGAGCAATTATCCACCAACTTCCGGTAATCCAAGACTGAATGGGTCCGCTGTACCATGACACTAAAATTTTCGACATTGTAGTGATCAAACATTATATTTTCCTTCGATGGGTCGATGATTGGAACGTTACCTACCGTGGCATTGGTAGTCGGAGAAACTAACCACTTGGTCATTGGACGGTTATTTCCATAGTCACCCGCACCATCAGCTAACTTCCTCCGATGTAGTCGCCAATTTTTCACCACCATCGGTAGTTTGATCATTTCAAACATCATAGGTTCTTTCCTCTAACTTTCACCAATGTACCGACGTCTGCTTCTTCTTTCTCTTGCCGATCGCCAACAACCTCGAAACTTCATCGAATTCCAAAAATTTTCAATACTTAGATGATTTTCTTTCTCCTTTTTCTTCGCATCGGCTGCTTCATTGCCTAATCCTCTTCTGTTTGTCGCTACCGTAGTTCAATGAACACCTCGGCATCGACGATTGGAAGGAATACCATTAATGGAATAGCTCATTCCGCAGCCACAATGATGGCTCATCATCTTCGATCCTTTCTCGATCGGAGGGTGAAACACATCGACATTGGGAACCTATATGCGTCGGAGGATTAGTGCACTGTTCATCAGCGACTGAATCTCCGATAATTTTTCGATGCCCGATGATCTTGTTCCTTAGAATTTTTTTGAATTTTCTTCGTCCATCGGCAATCGGAACCCCTAGAAGCTGCGGCATCGGCGCTTGGATTCCCTCCTCGTCGGGTGGTTAGTCCCTTTGGTCTCAAAAATGGCGGACGCTCAGCCAACAAACCTTACCTGACGTAGCTCATCGGCAACAGAATCACTTATTCATTGACGATGTCATAAACTAACCATTGCCGATGGCCAATGATTCCATGAATTAGAAATTTTTTTGAAACCTTTCTCTTGAGTCTTCCTTGTCCTTCCATCGATTCCGTCAGCTCCATCTCCCTTATCCTTCGCTGATCAAGCAACTGCTTGTCGCTGCTACTGTTTACTAACACCGCGACATTGACGACTGGAATGTGTAACTGTCATAGGGTTAGTGGACTAGGCTTCCGCAACGACGGTGCTTTGTTCCACTAATTCCTTCCACTGTAGTCGTCAACTTTCGCCGCATCGGCAACATGATCAGCTGTGTGTCGACGATACGATCAACTAATCGTTGTCGATCACCGACGGTCCCATTACTTCGTCGAATTTTCCAAAATTCCCTGGTGTCGGTGGTCGTAAGATCTATGCATCAGAAGCATACTGGTCTAGCCATCTTCAATGGCGGGTACTCGATCAACTAATCTCTACTAATGATTTCAACACTTAAACAAAATTTTTGAAACCTTCTTCTTCTGTCGGCGGTCGGAACCACTAGCACTGCTGCATCGACGTTTTAGTACCCACGGCAGCCATAATGGCGGCAACCCATTCAACTAACTCCTCCCGATGTCCATCAATGACGTCATCAACTAACATGCTCTGATGGCCGATGAAGTCAACAGTTAGAATAATATTCATAAATTCTGCACCATCGGGGGTCGAAGGCTCTACCCATTGGAGACATAGTGGTCTAGTCATCTGCAACGGCATCGGTCAATCGACTAAGCATCGACGATCCATCCGTCTAAGTGTCCCAATGTGCTAATGGCCAAACACTTAAAAATTTTCCAAAATTTTCCTCTACAGTCTTCCAGCACATTGGCCATCGGATCAACTATCTGTTGGGCAACCTTCCCACTAAGTGCTCCGATGGGCCAATAGTTCTGGCACTTAGAAAATTTTGTGAATTTTCTTGTCTTCAATTTTCTGATTGCTGCTGGGAAGAAGACAACTTGCCTCTGCTATCTAACCTTTCATGGCCCATTCAGGCCCATGCTGTAACCTGGATCTGATACCACACTGTCACGTCCCTGACCCTCTGACCGGAGAAGAGGACACTACTAACACCAAACATACGGGAAAATACCCCCATGAACATGAATAGGCATATAATGCTGAAATAAAAAGCTTAAACATAATACATACTAAGATGCATAACCCTTTATATACATAGCGGAAGCAAACAAACATTCATTCAAGCATGCCACATGTTCATCATATTCATTAATCAGTAAATATAATTGTAGAGGTAAAATGGACATGAATACTCATTTGATAAGAACTCATCTCGCAACCAGCTATGTCGCTGCAATGTTCCACCCAACCATAGGCCAGCGTGCTCATCAATCTCTCAACACACTGCCACCCCTGAGCTGGGCATGATTTCTCAAGGAATAAGGGTCAAAGCAGGCTTACACATATCCAAGGCACATAGATCAGCCAAGCCCACATAGTAGGGTTTATCAGGCCGTCAGGGAGCTAGGAAAAGGCCAAATGCTAAGCTGGTGACCTCAAACACCAGTTTTCTCAAGAATACCTAGCCTCTAATCCTACTTTCAATAGTCCGAAGACCAACCACTGCATACTGTAGCAAAACAAATAGTTCACAGTTCTGTGAGGAAGATGAAGACAACGTGGTGACAACCCCCAAACCAAAAGGTGAAACACAGTTCAGGTTAAACAACGCTTCAGAGTTGTTCTTGGCCCTAGTGTGGCCAAAACAACTCATCAACAACAATGATAACCTCCACAACCAAGAAGCAACCCAAAACCAGGGGAAGACAACAACCCCAAAACCACAAGAAACGACCAGTCTATAGTTGGAAGAAGCCACACCCCCAGCATGGATAGGGGAAAACTCAGCCAACGAATGTGAAGATCAACAGCCCACCAACATCCCTGAGCTCACAACACACACCATTCCCAATGTGATTGTTGGAGAACTTACACAGGTAGAGAAAGGGTAAGAACAGACTCTCAACTTGTACGCAAGGAAAGAGACAACCAAAGCAAAAAGGGAAAGAAACCACCGTCTCCACAACATATGGATCCACAACACTCAAATGAATAGACAAGCACAACCACCATGGTTTAGCAATGAGCCACAGGGTAAAACCACAACAATATTCGACAAATGCCACATTGTGAAGGAAGACACAGTCAACAATGCATGGGGGAGACTGCAACTAGCAATCAGTGGCCAAAAAAACTCATCTTACGATCCACTCTATATGGGAAAGACAAAACACAACTCCCTGAACTATCCCATAAATCCCAGCCTCCACACAACGATGGACATACCCAAAAAATACGCAGTCTGAAAAATTGGTGGGGAAAAGACACCGAAAATGCTATGCGATCAAGACGATGAACACCACCGACTAACAATCGGCGAGAAAGGAGGAAAGGGGGAGAACCCCAAAACAAAGGAATGTGTAACCTTTAACTCCATCCGTGCGAGAGGAGATGAACAGACTCATGATCTGGTTAGTGGGAAGACCATCCACACGTCGTGGAGAGTGGGAGTAGGCATGTTCTTTCTGTCAGCAAATCACTGCCCCAACTAACAACAGAATAGCAGGGGTGGTGGTGACACATGGCTAACTCCCAATGGCCCCCACGGTTTACACAACCCCCCTATCCTTTGGAATCATGCCCTTTTCATTTAACTTTGCACCGTCGTAGCTGGATGTAGGTTTAATAAAATTGATGTGCGTATTTACATGATTCCAAAGCTATAATGTGCCGGACAACAGGATATACCATCGGCAATGATCCCTATTGCCGAAACATAACACAACCGAATCGATGGTGGAGATTTTGCCTTTAGCTCCTCACCATGATTAATTACAAAATATACATCATGTACCCTTTAATGCAAATGGGGAGAAAACTGGGGTATTACAGTTATTCTCTCAGATGAGATCCTAGATCATATTGCTTAAATGATAAAAATATAACAACATATAGAATTGTGCCAAGGTTAGTGTTCTCTTTTGCGTGAGGAGTAGTACCTAGTTTAGAGCCATACATTAGGGGAGTTTTGAGGTAAAAAAATGGGCCTCAAAATAGAAAGAAATGTACGATCAAAATTCAATTTATTAGAACCAATAGGATTCAAGATGATGATGTTAACCATGGGGGTAAACTTTGAAAAAACAATTGGATGGAAAAAGAAAAAAACTAATTTTTCTTATTGTATTTTTCGACATATCTCGTTATAGTTTACCCAAATTTTAAGTTTGAGAACTCATTGGATGCGAAATTCAAATATGCATCCAATTCATACCCATACTGCATACTTTTGAGGCACCCACATCATGAAAATGAAAAAAACAATAAAAATGTATTTTAAGTATTAAAATACTTTTTTTATTGAGTTTTTCATTTTTCATGCCATGGGTTCCTCAAAAGTATGCTACATGGTTATGTGTTGGATACAAAATTAAATTATGCATCTAACAAGTGCCCAAACTTGAAATTTGGGTAAACGAATAAGGAGATATATAAACATACAATAAGAAAAAGTAATATTTTTTTTAATTTTACCCTTGAAAATTTAGAACTCTTATTTTAATAATTTGACTCTGATTTTATTATCCCCCCTAATGAATAATTCCTAAAAGAGGAAAATTTCTTTGCTTTGGATGTTTGATTTAGTGCCACGTGTTGTCCACATTAGCATCCAATTTGTAATCCATGTTTGCTTCCACTTTAACACCATGTAAATGGATGTTACCTTAGGACCAAGTTGGGCATCCATGTTATCATCTAGTTTTGCATTCATGCTTGCTTCCACATCAGCGCCAAGTTTGGCCTCCACGCTTGCACCCACTTTTAAAACCACCTAGTTTTACAGCCATGCTTTCTTCTAAATAACACTACATTTGGATTCCCATTTAGCACCTATGTTTGATCCTTATTTTTCTTCTGCATTAAAGCCACATTTAGATTCCCATTTGATTCCTAGTTTTTCTTCCTTGTTGGATTCTAGTTTTGCTTCCATTTTTGTTTCTAGTTTTGCTTTTGCAACAGTGCCACATTTGAATTCTGATGTAGCGCTAAGTTTTGATTCCATTGTTGCTTATGGATTTGTGTTAGATTTGGCTTTCAATTTATCTCCCAAGTGCACTTCCTCTTTTGCTCTCATGAGAACCAGTTTAGGATTCCTATTTAGTGCCTATGTTTGCATCCAATTTTGTGTTGATATTTGCTTCCACATTAGTGCCACATTTTTCTTCCACATTAACAACACATTTTTCTTTGTGTTTATAGTACCGAGTTTTACTTCCTTGTTATGGAAGGACCCCTTTATTATATTTATTTCATTAATTTCAATTAAATAATGATATATATAATAGTTCTCAAATAACATAATGAAATATATAAAAGAGATACAATGCAAATTTATAATATAATATTTATGGGGAAATTTAATGAAAATGGACAAAATCCATCCAAAGTAGTAATATCATTATACTTATTATTTCTCCATCAAAAAATCATCAACAACTTACAATACATATATAAATTAACCAGATAGTACCGATAACATCATAATTATCTTTCATCAAAATAAATGACACTCAAATATATCGTTAATGAATAACTTGTCATAGATATCATAGTAGTAAAGTAAAAAGAATAAGTTAAATATATATATGATGAAAATACCAATATACAATAAATAAAGTTTAATGATATTCATATTTACAAGAGTTAAAATGATAAAGGGTGATTACGTGTATATGTCAACAACAATCCATGATACAATTCAACATGATATAAAATGTAATATGAATTTGGATAATCATAAAATATAGAATACACCATTAGTAGAATGGATATAGTAATTATCATGGTAATGATCATTGGAAACGTTACTGCTACCACCATCGACATCATCGTCATGATCATGATGACGATTTTTGTCATATTGATTAACCTCGATACTATATTCAACATCATATTAATTTGATACTAAAGAGTTATCAAATTCCATTGTTGATGTGGTTTTCAAAGGCAACACAAGATTTCCCTAGGCATGCAGTTCCTACATAAAACACAATGGGGGTATTGTTAGACTTAACGTCAAATTACCCGTGCACAAAATTAACAGTGAATAGATGTCTTCCCTGATCCATGACATGAATGAAACTTTGAAATATGGTTTTTAAAGAATAATGTTCTAAGGTAACTCCAAACTAATTATTGGTTGCCTCAACAAGCAAGACTGTAACAATTCTTGGAAATTAGCTAGCCAAATCACATGGATCAAATATTCCCTTGAAATGTTTCTACAATTTTGTTCACATAAGATCTTATAATTAGTGAGTAGATTGGCTAGTGAATAAGGCTATTTCTATAAAAATGGACATGACCATGAGATTTGGTGAAACCAAGCCCATGAAAAAGCTCAATTATAAGACATCTTAAACAACATCTTAATCCTTTTGCTCTCGAGTCTTAAATTTGGCTCTTTTTCCAAATAATTTCATTTTGTTTGCAAATATTTAAGAGGGAAATTTTCCCATTGCTCAAATCATTGTTCAAATTAAAAATGAATTGAATTTACTTCCTAGTACAAAGGAAAATTGAATACACTATCCCTTTCTTATATATGATAGAAGCTTCAGTTCATAATATCCCACTTTGTCATTGGTGCATATTGGAGGGAGAGCATGTCAATAGTGGAAAAGGATGTCAAATTTTAATGGCACAACTAGAAGAGGCCTTGTGATCGAATGCAAAAGATTGTTCTACTACTCCTTTCAACACCCAAGGGTGGTTTCAACATTTTTATGGAACAAGGTGATTATAAAGCTAACATTAACACCCCTGAATGAGGTTCTTATCAAGTAGGAACTTTTGTAGTCAATGCATGTAAAAATATATAGAATACAAGAAAATTACCTCATACAACACATCACAAAGGTTATCCATTATACAAAATTGGACATGAAACAACAACAATCAACATAGAAAAAACTTTCCAGTCAATTTTAAATAAAGGAATACCATTACACACTAAAAAACTAGCAATAACCTTATTTTTTGTTCTATGGTTTCATAAAAAAACAAATGAGTACCAATATAGAACCCTTCAAACAAAGTTTGTTTATGTGAGAATAACAAAAATTATATTTAATGCTTAGTGTTGACGTATTTTTAGCTTTGGAATGTATTCACTTGTATATTTTATGTATTGTACCCCGATGTTTATTCTGGTAAGTATCTGTAATGTAATTGAGTCATGTCATACCCCGATGTTCTTATGGGGAGATTCAATAATGTAAAAAAGTCATGTAAATTCATAGTGGGTAACCCTCCTTATTTATCAAGGGTTAAAGTCCCTGCAGTTGTGGGGCCCTAGGGTTATCAGACTCTCGTAGAGAATTTGGCCCTAGTGAGTTATTGTCAAGTCGAGAATTAGTATAAATAGAGAGTGAGCCTATCTATTTATCACACATTCACTCACACTCAGTTGTAGCACATAACTGAGAGAGAAGAAGTTATTGGGACAAGAGAGAGAGAGACTACTGCTGTCGAGAGATCATCTTACTGTTTTTGGGTTTTACTTTTGGTGCTGCTTCTATCTCTGAGGAAGTTGCGGGGTTTTCTCCTTTATGGTTTCCCTGAGGAAAATCTTTGTGTTTATTGTCTACTATGTTTGATTTTTGTGCTTGTTATTCTCTCAGTTAAAGATCCTAAGTTAATGCTAGCTTGAATGATAAAAATCTAACATGGTATTAGAGCTAACCTGACAGCTGCGAAAACTAGGGCATCCTATTTTTTTGATCTCTCTCCACATATTTTCAGCAAAAGAAGGTTGGAATGACTCTCCTCTCTAGGGTGCATCTTTCTGTTGAAACATAATATAATTCTGAGCATTTTTAGTTTTTGAGCTGATACTGCTGCAGGAAATTATGGATTTCCATAGAAGTGGAATTTTTGAGTGATCCCAGGCCTGGATTGATCTCCTCCTCAAAATCGAAGTTTATCGATCAAGATCAAATTTTTTGGTTGGATAGAACTCTGAGAAAGTCAAACCCCAATCTGCTCCTGAACCAACTTTGCAGAGATTTAGCTCCAAGATCTAGTTCCGACATCTTGACATGGTAAGATATAAATATTTTTCATTTCCATTTGAGGTTCTCTGTTAAGATGTCTCATCATACCAAGCTTGATGAAAATCTTGAGGGAGCTGATAACTTCCGAGCCTGGAAGTATAGGATCTCCCTGGTCCTGGAAGAAAATGAGTTGGACTCTTACATCAATAAATAGGTTCCAGTTCTAGAGGGAGATGAGGCTAAGGCCTTACACAAAAATAAATTAGTCATGGCTAAGAGGATTATTGCTGATTCAATTAAAGATCACCTCATATCACATGTGTCCTCCCTAAAGACACCTAAAGCTATGTTTGATGCCCTGACCAAACTGCTTGAAGGAAAGGACATAAATCAGAAGATGACTCTGACAAACCAATTGAAGAATGTAAAGATCCAGAATGTAGAGACCATAAATTCTTACTTTACAAGGGTCTCTCAGATCAAGGAACAACTGGAAGTAGTAGATGAAGAAGTGGAGAATGTAGAAATTGTGATGACCACCTTGAAGGGTCTACCTAGATCATGGGACTCCTTCATTCAAGGGATTTGTGCAAGAAAGAATCTAGTCAATTTTAGTAGGCTGTGGGAATAATTCTCACAAGAAGAAGCTTGAATAATAGCCCAAGAATAAAATATGGGAAGTGAAGACCAAGATCTCATAGTATACTCCAAGAAAAGCAGAAGAAAATTTCATCACCCTAAAGGTAAGCACTTCCACCAGAAAGATAACACTAGAAGAGATTTATCTAAACTCAGATGCTATACATGTGATGAAAGAGGATACTTTGCTAGAGATTGTCCAAGAAACAAAAATAGCTCTCACAAGAAGAAGGGAAACAAGAGAAGACATCATGCTCATGCTGCAGAGGATGATGAACCTTCCACAAAGAGAATTAGACAAGAAAGTGATGATTCTTCAAGTGATGAAGAATATGTTTTGATTTCTGCTCTCACTGGAACTATCACACATTGAAGCAATGATTGGCTTATAGACAGTGGGGCTTCAAAACATATGACGGGATTCAAAGAATCCTTTGTGAATTTATCTTAACATGAGCCACCTCACAAGGTGAAACTTGGGGATGAATACCAGTATACAATAAAAGGTAGTGGTGAATCCTCCTATAAGCCAGACTCTGGAAAGTCTATGAAGATGAAGGATCTATTGTTTGTACCAGGACTAAAGAAGAACCTCCTCTCCATATCTATATTGGATGCAAAAGGCGTGAGGGTTTCATTTTTAGATGGCCAAGTTCTTATGTGGCCAAAGGGAAAAACCATTGATGATGCAATAGTAATTGGGAAAAAAGAAGGAGGTTTATACAAATTGAAGGGCCAACTAGAACAAGATTTGGTTCATAACTCAGTAGAACCAAATGAACTTTGGAATAGAAGGCTTACACATGTGCACTACAGAGCACTACCACTTGCAAGAAATGCTGTTGAAGGTCTACCAGAAATACAGACAAAACATGACGGTGTCTGCAAACGATGTACGGAAGTAAAGAACACAAAGAAGACATTTCCAAGTAGCGAGAGAAAGGTAAAAGGAATATTGGAAATCATTCACTCTTATTTATGAGGTCCGATGTCATCCAGTTCATTAGGCAGGTATGTATACTATGTTTCTTTTATTGATGATTTTTCTAGGAAGACATGGATATACTTCATGAAGAACAAAGATGAAGTATTCAACAAGTTCAAGGAATTCAAAGCCTTGATCGAGAACCACACAGAAAAGAATATCAAGACCTTTCGATCAGATAATGGCGGAGAATTCACATCAAATGAATTCAAAGAGTTATGCAAAGATTCATGGATTAAGAGGGATTTAACCACTCCATCTAATCCACAACAGAATGGGGTTGTAGAAAAGAAGAATAGAATGCTCATGGAAGCTGTAAGGGCCATGCTTCATGATCAAGATATTCCCATGCATCTATGGGCAGAAGCTTCCAGAACAATAGTGTATGTACAGAACCATACTCCACACAGAGTACTCAAGAAGAAAACATTCGAAGAAGTATTTTTCGAAAAGAAACCAGAAGTCAACCATCTTAGAATATTCGGCTGTCCTATATACATACACATTCCAAAAGAAAAGAGGACAAAGTTAGATCCTTCTGGAAAGAAGGGTATATTTGTGGGATATAGTGAAAGCTCGAAAGCTTACAAAATCTACTTCACAGGATTCAAGAAGATCGACATAAGCAGAGACATAACATTCGACGAAGATTCAGCTTACAACAAATCCAGAAAGAGACCAGTTGAAGACTTCAAAGAAACAGAAGTACCCAGAATTCTAGATACAACAATGAACGATGCAAATCAAAATGAAGATTGAGAAATAGAAGAACCTCAGGAACCTGTAGATCCACCCCAAGAAAATAATCCTCACAAGAGGAAACCTGCATGGGTACAAGAGGCTATCCAAGGTGAAGAAAGATATGGGGCTCCAGAAGAAATACACAGAGAGAAGAAAAGAACTAGGTCCTGCTCTGGTTATGTAGCCCTGTTATGTGACATCATTGATAAAGAACCTTCCAACTATGAAGAAGTGACAGAGAATAAACAATGGAAGGATGCCATGATTGAGGAGTACTAGTTGATCATGAAGAATGATGTCTGGGATGTTGTTCCTAGACCAGAAGGGAATCCTGTTGTGACTTCTAAGTGGATCTACAAGATCAAGCATGCTGCAGATGGCAGCATAGAGAAATATAAAGCAAGATTTGTGGCTTGTGGCTTCTCCCATAAAGAAGGAATAGATTATAAATAAAATTTTGCACCTGTAGCCATATACACTTCCATCAGATCAGTACTTTCTCTAGATGCAGTGATGAAATGGAAGATACACCAGATGGATGTCAAGACTACCTTCTTGAATGGTGTAGTGGAAGAGGAAGTGTATGTGGAGCAGCCACTCGGTTTTGAGACACATGACAGGGAGAATCATGTGTGTAAATTAAAGAAATCCCTGTACGGTTTGAAATAGGCACCCTGGACATGGTACGACAGAATTGATAGCTCCCTATCCAGTTTGGGCTTTACCAAGAGTATAGCAGATTCCAACCTTTAATACAAGGTTGAATAAGGGAACCTAGTGATACTCCTGCTGTATGCAGATGATCTGTTTATAACAGGTATGTGTGGGTTGATTACTGATATAAAGAGGAAGCTTGCTACCGAGTTCAAGATGAAGGAATTGGGCATGATGCACTATTTTATAGGCATGGAGGTGCGGAAAAATGCAGATGGAATTTCCCTGGGACAAGGGAAGTATGCGGTAGAGATCCTGAAGAGATTCATGATGATGGATTGCAAGGCCATGACCACACCTATGGCATCGAACCTGAAGCTATTGAGTGATGCTTCATCAGAATCGATTGATGCTACGATGTATCCTCAGATGATTGGGTCTTTGATGTACCTAACAAATATGAGACCAGATATTTGCTTTACTATGAACACATTGAGCCAGTTCCTAACAAATCCTAGACATGTTCACTTGATTGCTGCAAAGCATATTCTGAGGTACCTGAAGGGTACAGTTGATTATGGGCTCAAGTATGAGGCAAATTAGAAGATTAACCTGGAAGGTTATGTTGATTCAGATTGGGCAGGTAGTGCCATCAATAGAAATAGCACTTCAGGGTGTTGCTTAACTATGGGATAAGGTGTGATCTCTTGGTTTAGTGGAAAGCAGTCCTGTGTGGCACTGAGTACACCCGAAGAAGAGTATGTCATAGCTTGTTGAGCTAGCTATGAGGCAGTGTGGCTTAGAAAGCTACTATCTGATTTGTTTGATCTCCAATTGGATGCTACTTGTATATATTGTGACAACCATAGTTGTGTGAAGTTTTTTGAGAACTTGGTGTTCCATGACAAGTCGAAGCATATCGAGATCAAATATCACTATATCAGGGATATGGTGGAGAGAGGAGTAGTGAAGCTTCAATATGTTGCGACAGACGAGTATATAGTTGATGTGTTGACCAAGCCATTGGCCAGAGTGAAGTTTGAATACTTCAGGGAGAAGATTGGTGTTCTCCAGATCTAGGTTCCTTCTAAGGGGAAGTGATGAATCCGTGAGCCCTTCTGACATGGTGAGAGGATTGGTTCCTTCCATGGTCGGATGTGAGTGCAAATATGCTCTAATATGATTGTGGGTTGTGTTACCACATGATTAGTGTAGAGCCATTATTATGTGATTGAGGGATGTGTTCCCACATGATCAGATATAAGTGCTGAAGGCCATTCTCTGGGAGAATGGAGGCACCTGGTCAGTTACCAGGAATCCTCAGCCTAGAGATGAGATCCAATCTGATATGACTATGGGATTGTCTCCCACATGATCAGATGTAAGTGTAGAGCCATTTTGATATGACTATGGGATTGGCTCCCACATGATTAGATGTAAGTGTAGAGCCATTCTGATATGACTGTGGGATTGGCTCCCACATGATCATATGTAAGTGCAGATCCATTCTGATATGAATGTGGGATTGGCTCCCACATGATCAGACATAAGTGTAGAGCCATTCTCATATGACTGTGGGATTGGCTCCCACATGATCAAATATAAGTGCAGAGCATTTCCCCGGATGATAGATGGTGTGTCCTATCATGCTGATGGATGTAAGTGTAGAGCCTTTCTTTGCATGGTAGATGGTGTGCGCTACCATGCCAGTAGATATAAGTGCTGAGCCCTTCCTTGGATAGTAGATGGTGTGTCCTGCTATTCCAGAGGATATAAGTGTTGTGCCTTTCTCTGGATAGAATATGGTGTGTCCTTCTATGCTAGTAGATGTAAGTGCTGAGCCTTTCCTTGGATGATAGATGGTGTGTCCTATCATGCTAGTGGATGTGAGTGCTAGGCCTTTCTGACATGGTGATGGATGTGTTCCTCCCATGGTCAGATGTGAGTGCTGGGTGTGCCTTTCTGACATGGTGTTGGATGTGTTCCTCTCATGGTCAGATGTAAGTGTTGGGTGGGCCATTCTGACTTAGGGTCAGATATAAGCGCTGAAGAAGACCTACATGGAGGCTAGGCTTACAACCAACATGAAAAAAGGCTGGCTTTGTAGAACTTCCTATGACAAGAAGAATTGAGAGATAGCACCTGTGATGATGATCCAACAGAGATGTTCTAGATCCAGTGATGTTCCAGATCCAGTGATGATGATCTAAATCCAGTGATGTTCCAGATCCAGTGATGATCCAAATCCAGTAATGAAGTTGACTTGAAGATGAATATAACTTGATGATGATCCAGATGATACAGAGAAGAAGACCCGTGCTGATAAATTGTGTCGAGAGAATACCTTACTAGTTAAGAGGGAGTGTTGATGTATTTGTAACTTCAGAATGTATTCACTTGTATATTTTATGTATTGTACCCCGATGTTTATTCCAGGAAGTATTTGTAATGTAATTGAGTCATGTCATACCTCGATGTTCCTATCGAGAGATTCAATAATATAAACAATTAATGTAAAGTCATAGTGGGTAACCCTCCTTATTGATCAAGAGTTAAAGTCCCTGCAGTTGTGGGGCCCTAGGGTTATTAGACTCTCCTAGAGAAGTCGGCCCTAGTGAGTTATTGTTAAGTTGGGAATTAGCATAAATAGAGAGTGAGCCTCTCTATTTATCACACATTGACTCACACTTAGTTGTAGCGCATAAATAAGAGAGAAGAAGTTGCTAAGACAATGTTAGATTTTTAACATTTAAGCTAGAATTATATTAGGATATTTATCTAAGAGAATAACAAGCACAACAATCAAACACAAGAGACAATGAACATAGTGTTTTTCCTTGGGGAAACCATAAATGGAGAAAACCCCACAACTTCCTTAGAGATAAAATCAACACCAAAAGTAAAACCCCAAAACAGTAAGATGATCTCTTGACAACAGTAGCCTCTTTCTTTCTATCCCCAACAACTTCTTCTCCCTCAGCTATGCACTACAACTGAGTGTGAGTGAGTGTGTGATAAATAGAGAGGCTCACTCTCTATTTGTACTAATTCTTGACTTGACAATAACTCACTAGGTCCGACTTCAATAGGAGAGTCTAATAACCCTAGGGCCCCGCAACTGCAGGGAATTTAACCCTTGATCAATAGGAGGGTTACCCACAATGACTTGACATGAATTGTTTACATTATAGAAACTCCTGATTGGAACATCAAGGCATGACATGACTCAATTACATTACAAACACTTCCCGAAATAAACATCAGGGTACAATACATAACATATACAAGTGAATATATTCTGAATTTACAATTACATCAACACTCCCTCTTAACTAGGATGGTATTCTCTCAACACAATTTAGCAACACAAGTATTATTCTCTGTATCATCTAGATCATCATCGATTTCTCATCATCTTCAAGTCATCTTCATCTTCAATTCATCTTCCTCTGGATCTGGATCATCACTCAATCTGAATCATCATCACTGGATCTGGATCATCTCTGGTTTTGGAACATCTCTGCAGGATCATAATCACAGGTGCTATCTCTTAATTCTTCTCGTCATAGGAAGTTCTATAGAGCCAACCCTTTTTCATGTTGGTTGTAGGCCTAGCCTCCATGTAGGTATTTTTCAGCACTTATATCTGACCCTAAGTCAGAATGGCCTGCCCAGCACTTATATCTGATCATGTAGGAACCAATCCTACAATCACATGAGAAAGGCACACCCAACACTCACATTTGACCATGTGGGAACACATCCCACAACCCTGTTAGAAAGGCCCAGCACTCACATCTAACAATGAGAGGAACCAATCCATTCATCTATGTCAGAAAGGACCAGCACTTACATTCGACCATGCGAGGAACCAATCCTACCTACATGTGGAAAGGGATTCTACACTTACATATGATCATGTAGGAACCAATTCTATAATCTCCTCAGAATGGCTCTGCAATTACATCTGATCATGTAGGAACCAATCCTACAATCACCTTAGAATGGATCTGCACTTACATTTGATCATGTAGGAACCAATCCTATAGTCACATCAGAATGGTTCTGCACTTATATATGATCATGTAGGAACCAATCCTACAGTCACATTAGAATGGCCTTGAGTCCCAAAATGAGTGTTCCTGGTAACTGACTAGGTGCCTCCATTCCAAGAATGGAATTCAACACTTATATATGATCATGTAGGAACAAATCCTACAGTCACATAAGAATGGATCAACATTTATATATGGCATGCGAGGAACCAATCCTCTCATCATGATAGAATGGATCAGCCCTTACATCTGACCATGGAAGGAACCAATCCTCTCACCATGTCATAATGGCTCACGGACTCATCACTTCCCTTTAGAGGGAACCTCGATTTAGAGAACACCAAGCTTCTCCCTGAAGTACTCAAACTTCACTCTGGCCAATGGATTTATCAACACATCATCTATATGTTCGTCCATCAAAACATACTGGAGATTCACTTCTCCTTTCTGCACCATTTCCATGATATAGTGATAGTTGATATCGATATGCTTCGACTTGTCATGGAACACCAGGTTCTATGACAACTTCACACAACTCTGGTTGTCGCAATATATACAAGTAGCATCTAACTGGAGATCAAATATATCAGACAGTAGCTTCCTCAACCATACTTCCTCACAACTAGCTGAAAAAGCTGCGACATACTCTGCTTGAGCTGTACTCAGTGCCACATAGGATTGCTCCTGCTAAACCAAGAGATCACACCTGATCCCATACTGAAGCAACACCTTGAAGTGCTCTTCCTATCGATGATACTGCCTACCCAATCTGAATCAACATAACCCTCTAGGTTAATCTTCTAATTTGCCTCATACTTAAGCCCATAATCAGTTGTACCCCTTAGGTACCTTAGAATATGCTTTGCAACAATCAAGTGAACATGTCTCGGATTTGTCAGGAACTGGCTCAAGGTGTTCATAGCAAAGCAAATTTCTGATCTCATGTTCGTCAGGTACATCAAGGACCCAATCATTTGACGATACATTGTAGCATCAACCGCTTCTGATGAAGCATCACTCAATAGCTTCAGGTTCAATGCCATAGGTGTGGTCATGGCCTTGCAGTCCATCATCCCAAACCTATTCAGGATCTCTAATGCATACTTCCCTTGTCCGAGGGAGATTCCATCCACATTCTGCCACACCTCCATGACTAGAAAATAGTGCATCATACCCAAGTCCTTCATTTTGAACTCAACAACAAGCTTCCTCTTCGTATAAGCAATCAACCCATCCATACCTGTTACAAACAGATCATATACATACAGTAGGAGTATCATTGGGTTACCATCTTCAACCTTGTAGTAAAGGTTGGAATCTTCTTTACTTTTGGTAAATCCCAAACTGGATAGAAAGCCATCAATTCTGCCGTACCATGTCCTAGGTGCTTGTTTCAAACTGTACAGGGATTTCTTCAATCTACACGCATGAGAATCCCTGTCATGTGTCTCAAAACTGAGTGGTTTCTCTACATATACTTCCTCTTCCACTACACCATTCAAGAAAGCAGTCTTGACATCCATTTGATGTATCTTCCATTTCATCACTTCAGCCAGAGCAAGTACTGATCTGATGGAAGTGTATCTGGCTATAGGTGTAAAGGTTTCTTCATAATCTATTCCTTCTTTTTGTGAGAAGCCACGAGCCATGAATCTTGCTTTATATTTCTCTATGCTGCCATTTGCAGCATGCTTGATCTTGTAGATCCATTTGGAAGTTACAACAGACTTCCTTTCTGGTCTTGGGACAACATCCCAAACATCATTCTTCATGATCGATTGATACTCTTTGATCATAGCAACCTTCCATTCTTTCCTTTCTGCCGCTTCTTCATAGTTGGAAGGTTCTTTATCGATGAAGTCACATAATAAAGCTACATATCCAGAGCAGGACCTGGTCCTCTTTCTTTCTCTGTGTTTCTCCTATGGAGCCACATATCTTTCTGCACCTTGGATAGCTTCTCATACCCAAGTAGGTTTCCTCTTATGAGGATTCTTATCTTGAGGTGGATCTACATGTTCTTCTAGTTCTCGGTCTTCTTCTTGAATTTCTTCATTCATGGTTGTGTCATGAATTTTGGGTGCTTTTGTTTCTTCAGTATCTTCAGCAGGTCTTTTTATGAATTTGTTGTAAGCTGAGTCTTCATCAAATGTTACTTCCCTGCTAATGTCGATCTTATTGAATCCTGGAACGTATATTCTGTAAGGCTTCGAGCTTTCAGAGTATCCCACAAATATACCCTTCTTTCCTGAAGGATTTAACTTTGTCCTCTTTTCTTTTGGAATGTGTATGCACACTAGACAGCCAAATATTCTGAGATGGCTGACTTCTGGTTTCTTGCCGGAAAAGACTTCTTCAGGTGTCGTGTTCTCAAGTACTCTGTGTGGAGTACGGTTCTGTACATAGACCGCTATTCTAGCAGCTTCTGCCTATAGATGCATGGGAAGATCTTGATCATGAAGCATTGCTCTTGTAGCTTCCATGATAGTTCTATTCTTCCTTTCTACAACCCCATTCTGTTGTGGATTATATGGAGTGGATAAATCCCTCTTAATCCCTGAATCTTTGCATAACTCTTTGAATTCATTTGATGTGAATTATCCGCCATTATTTGATCAAAAGGTCTTGATCTTCTTTTCATTATGGTTATCGATCAAGAATTTGAATTCCTTGAATTTGCTAAATACTTCATCTTTATTCTTCATAAAGTATATCCATGTCTTCCTAGAAAAATCATCAATAAAAAAAACATAGCATACATACCTGCTTAAGAACTGGATGACATTGGACCGCATACATCGGAGTGAATGATTTCCAAGATTCCTTTTGCTTTTCTTTTGCTACTTGGAAATGTATTCTTTGTGTTCTTTTCTTTCGCACATCCTTTGCAGACTCCTTCATGTTTGCCGAAATTTCTGAAAGACCTTCAACAACTTTGCTTGCAAGTGCTAGTGCTATGTAATGCACATGCGCAAGCCTTCTATGCCAAAGTTCATTTTTCTCTACCGTGTCATGGAAAAAAGCTTGTTCTAGATGGCCCTTCAATTTGTATAATCCTCCTTCTTGTTCCCCAATTACTATTGCATCGTCAATAGTCTTTCCTATTGGCCACATGAGGACTTGGCCATCTACAAATGCAACCCTGATTCCTTTTGCATCTAGTGCCAATATGGAGAGAAGGTTCTTCTTCAGTCCTAGTACAAATAAGACATCCTTCATTTTCATAGACTTTCCAGAGTCTAGCTTGTAGGAGGATTCACCACTACCTTTTATGGGATATTGGTAGTCATCCCCAAGTTTCACCTTATGGGGTGAATTATGTTTGAATAGTTTCTCAAAAGATTCCTTGAATACTATCATGTGTTTGGAAGACCCACTGTCAATAATCCAATCTTTGCTTCCATGTGTGACAGTTATCGTGAGAGTGGAGATCAGAACATATTCTTCATCACTTGAAGAGTCTTGACTTTCTTGTTTTACTCTCTTTCTAGGAGGATCATCATCCTCAGCAGTGTGAGCATGATGTCTTCTTTTGGAGTTCTTCTTCTTATTAGATCCAATCTTATTCATGAGACAATTTCTAGCAAAGTGTCCTCTTTCATCACATGTATAACATCTAAGTTTGGATGGATCCTTCTTCACAAAATTATGTTTCTGATGAGAATGCTTACCTTGGTGATGATGATTTTCCCTTCTGCCTTTCTTGGAGTGTACTATGAGAGCTTGATCTTCAATTCCGATCTTTTCTTCTCGAGATACTATTCGAGCTTCTTCTTGTGAGAATTCTTCCCACATTCTACTGAACTTGATTAGTTTCTTTCTAGCACAGATTCCTTGGATGAAAGAATCCCATGACCTAGGAAGACCATTCAAGGTTGTCATCACAATTTTTGCATTCTCCACTTCTTCATCTACTACTTCAAGTTGTTCTTTGATCTGGGAGGCCCTTGTAAAGTATAACTATATGGTCTCCTCATTCTGAATCTTTACATTGTTCAACTGGTTCCTCAAAGTCATCTTTCGGTTTATGTTCTTCCCTTCAAACAGTTTGGTTAGGGCATCAAACATGGATTTAGTTGTCTTAAGGGAGGACATGTGTGCTATGAGGTGATCCTTTATTGAATCAGCAATAATCCTCTTAGACATAACCAAATTCTTATTATGTAAGGCCTTAGCCTCATCTTCCTCTGGAACTTGAACCTCCTCACTGATGTAGGAGTCCAACTCATTTTCTTCCAGGACTAGGGAGATCCTATACTTCCAGGCTCGGAAGTTATCAGCTCACTCAAGATTTCGATCAAGCTTGGTATTATGAGACATCTTAACTGAGAACCTCAAATGGAAATACAAAATATTTAGATCTTACCAGGTCAAGATGTTGGATCTAGATTTGGAGTTAAATTTCTATAGTGCTGGTTCATGAGCAGATTAGGGTTTGACTTTCCTGGAGTTCTGTCCAACCAAATGCTTTGATCTTGATCTCTAAACTTTTATTTTGAGGAGGAGATCAATCCAGGCCTAGGCTCACTAAAAAATTCCACTTCTGTGGAAAGCCCTAATTTTCGGCAGTAGTGTCGGGTCAAAAACTAAAAATGCTCAGAATCAGATTCTGCTTCGACAGAAAGATGGGCCCTAGGGAGGAGAGTCAGCCAAACCTTATTTTTCTGAAAATCTAGGGAGAGAGATCCAAAAAGTAAGAAGCCCTAGTTCCCGCAGCTGCACAATGTCTTCTTCTAAGGTTAGCTCTGATACCATGCTATATTTTTAACATTTAAGCTAGCATTATATTAGGATCTTTAACTGAGAGAATAACAAGCACAACAATCAAACACAAGAGTCAATGAACACAATGTTTTTCCTCAAGGAAACCATAAATGGAGAAAACCCTGAAACTTCCTTAGAGATAGAATCAACACCAAAATTAAAACCCCAAAATAGTAAGATGATCTCCCGACAGCAGTAGCCTCTTTCTTTCTAGCCCCAACAACTTCTTCTTCCTCAGCTATGCGCTACAACTGAGTGTGAGTGAGTGTGTGATAAATAGAGAGGCTCACTCTCTATTTATACTAATTCCTAACTTGACAATAACTCACTAGGTCCGACTTCACTAGGAGAGTTTAATAACCCTAGGGCCCCAAAATTGTGAGGACTTTAACCCTTGATCAATAGGAGGGTTACCCACAATGACTTGACATGACTTGTTTACGTTATAGAAACTCCCGATCAGAACATCGGGGCATGACATGACTCAATTACATTACAAAAAATTCCTAGAATAAAAATCGGGGTACAATATATAAGATATACAAGTGAATACATTCTGAAGTTACAATTACATCAACATACAAGAGAGAGGGAGAATACTGCTGTCGGGAGATCATCTTACTTTTTTTGGGTTTTACTTTTGGTGCTGATTCTATCTCTGAGGAAGTTGCGGTGTTTTCTCCTTTATGGTTTCCCCGAGGAAAATCTTTGTTTTTATTGTCTACTGTGTTTGACTGCTGTGCTTGTTATTCTCTCAGTTAAATATCCTAAGTTAATGCTAGCTTGAATGATAAAAATCTAACATTTAGACCCACATCTTGGAATGTCACCAGAATAAGAGACCTCATTGTATCCTTAGGAATAATATGAATATGTGTTTACTTTAATATACTTTGTACTAATTATAATTTGTTATATATATAATAATATGCACATTAACTTTAAATAGTAGGTGCACAAATTAACCACTTTGTATAAATCATTGTACAATCCCCATAAAATAAGAAGTTTATTACTCACATTCCTACATGTCTAGAAATCTCAACATTATTATAAGCAAACATGGCTGGAAAGCTTATATGAAATCAATTTCAATATTTTTACAGATGGGGGATTTTCAACATTATATGAGCATATTGCATTTATGTGGCACCTTCTTGACATTCTCATGAGCACATTCCATTGAAATCCATATATATGACATTTTATGATGCTTTTATATGCCAACAACCATGGTATATATGCTTATCGTCGCATTCTTATATTTAGATTTTCTTGGTAATATTATGTGACAAAATATGTTATTCATACTTCAATTGTTGTCAGGATATGCATATACATTGTCCACTCATTATCTTTATGTAGTTTATGTGGAATAATTTGATATGGGTTGATGATTTCCATTTTATATGAGCTATGGTATCAACATCATGAATGTGTGTGTGAATGACTTTGTTAAGCAAACAAAGATGCACTTATATGATATGCACCTAATGAATATTTTGTCAATATGAGAAGACATGAGATTGCATTATAAGTTGGCGTGCATGTTTTGCACTAATTATAAGTGAGTTTTGGCTTGTTACGAGCTTGAGGGCATGGAGAAGATACTAATTTTATTATGTTGAAATCTAGTGATGGATCTAGATCACCTTGAACTGATGGATTTTCTTGAATGAACTAGTGGGGTACCCCAACTATGGATTTATTATGAGCTGCACAACCTTAACAAGGCCTTACAAAATTTTTAGCTCAGTAGGATTGGATTGAATTCCTAGGGGGGACAAAGGATATATTTAATCTAGTTCATTTGTATAATTGATATAAGTAACTTTTTTATACTAGAATTATAACCATAATTTGAAGGGTTTCTTGTGTATTGTGGTATGGAAATGGAATCATTGAGCTAGTTTTAGTGATCATTGTAAGAATTGAGCTAAGATATTCATACCATCATTATAACATAACTATTCATGTTAGAGGATTTATAGAGGGTCACATCTAACCTTTCATGCAAGGGTAAAAGGAAACCATTATTTTGAAATTGATTCTTTTTCTCTTTCTTTGACATGGTGACTATATTTTCTATATTTGGAACTAAACCTTGGGAAATTGCACAACATGGGTGTCCTATGCAACCCTCCATTCCATTATGTCATAGGGTTGTTATTGCTAAGAGGGGAAGTGGGGAACCACCCATTACTCATGATATTCCATGGCCTCGTCTTAGGGGTAGAAATACCATCATCTTCATATTAATGGCTAGTAGGAAAATCATTCCCCAACATCCATTCCATGTGGTTAACCCATATTAACAACCATTCCATGTGGTTCAACCATATTAACCTAGATAAGTAAAACTTTCTATGTTTTTATATTGTTGTGAATGGTGTATTTGTGATAGTTTATTTTTATCATAGCATAGTTAATTGATTACAACAATTATGGTTTAGTTTCAAATTTTGTTATATCTATGGTTAAATTTCAAAATCTTGCGGTCGATAGCCAATAATTTTTTTTCAATTAGGGTATATGTGTATCAGTTTATCAAATGCCATAGAGGGGGAAGGTATACTATACCCACCTCCAACATTCGATGGCATCTAAAATTGAAAATATACTAATTTATTTAAATAACTGAATTTCAGAGATGGTATGCCTCCGTACAATTATAAACTTGCAATAATTTGTGGATTCACCCACAACCAAGTTAGTTTAAAGACTAGGTTTTTTAGTAAATCAACCCTAACAAAAAATTTTGCATCACAAATTTACTATAATGAGGACCATTCCTCCTTGGAACAATGGGGACTATAAATAGGGAAATATATTTTAAAAAAAAAATTATTATGGTTTATAGTTAATGATAGATCTCATTCTATAGTGGAGAGGGCCCATATGCAATTTTCCTTGTAGGGACCCTTCTTCAAGATGGAGTAAAGTATGTGAAATTATATACCTCTTTCTAAATAAAATTGGGTTATGAGTAAAACCCAAATGTTCATAAAAGGAATAAGAAAAGCATTCAAGGTTGTCCTTTCTATATGAAGTGATTCAATACTAAATGGAAAAAAACATCTCTCATCTTGTAGATTATTTTCTTCTTCATAGAATATTTGTTTCTTACTTGGAAAAGTTTGAGATATATTTCATCTTGTAGATTATTTTATGGATGTGGGATTACCATAAGGATTCATAGTCAAAGAAAGCTTGATAAATATTTGGAATGTTCTAGTTAAAAAAATTTAGTGGTAGAAATGGTTCAATAATAATAAGCTAACTTTCAGGGAGAAATATAGAAACAATCACCAAGCAGTCTGTAAAGTGAAATTTTGGTGATTAAGATGATTTTCTACCTAAATTTAATGTTTAGATTGATAAATTCATGAAAAGAGTTAAAAAATTGGCTAATGCAGCGGTATAAGGAGTCCCAACGTAAATCAAAAGCTATCCACACCAACTCTAGATTGTGACCATCATAAAAATGGGTTAGGCTTGATGAAGCTTCCAAGGGTAATATGCAACATTAAGGAGGTGGAGGGGTGTGATTTTTTTGGAAATGATCAAGGGTCATATTAGTTGGGTTGAATGTTAGTTGACAATTTTTTTTTTAAATTTGTGATTTAGAAGTGCAAGTGTTTTTGGATACTCAAAACTAAAATTGTCTGGTAAGTCAATATGCAAGATCTTCTCCTAAACGATGATTCAATGAAAGTAATGGTGGTGCTGAAATGAGAAGGGAAAATATAGGATACCCTTGAGGACAATTCCGAGTCATTCCAAGATAACAGCTCGCAATAGAGTTCCTAGAATATTTGTTGGAACATATTATATCTAAAGCAAACAATTGGATCTTTTGCTCATGCATAATCATTGTGAACAAAATTGAAATCAATATATAAAGGCCATGTATTGTTGGAAATACAACATCTTATATGAATAAGAAACCAAAACATGGCATAATTGTTGTGGAATTTAATTACTGTAGGATGATAAAACACAATGGACAATGAAAATTTCACAATAACTAAGGGTTCTAGAGACAACTAAGAATATTCCATGACAAAATGGGAGACTTATAAGAGTTGATTTCCCTCAAAATACAATAGGGCGACCAAAGGGATTTTGTAGCACCTATAAGGGGGTGATACAATAGAAAATACTATCCATAACATTAGGGTTGATATGAAAAAATTTATTTATAATACAATGCAATCCTACCAAAAGTTCTATCTAGCCAAATTTCAAACCCATCTAAGTCAGTTGGAGGGTAAAAACCAGGTTGTCACCCAAGTTCAAAGGATAACTCATCTAACCTTCAATGCAGGATTTAACTTGTAATATTCTAAGTCAAATACCACTTAGAATCAACATTGGATGGATATACACAAAGAGTAAGTTGTAATCAATCAAAGTCTCCCACAAATAACATTTGACCAATTTTTTACTATACATTGCATTCTATTTTCTAAATAGAAATTGTGTTTTCAATTCTATAAACCATTATATTAAAAATAGTAAAACATAGTAAAACTTAGTTTGTTTCAATTATAAAAATAGGAAAACATGCATATGGAAATGCACCATCATAAGTCACTGACAATTTTATATGGAGAAGAACTAAAACATTTTTTATTTTCCACTTTATACATTCTCCAAATTATATACCCATTTAATATGAAGATTTCAAATCCATGATAGACTATTTTGTAGCCAAAAAAAACCTAATTAGAATCCAAGCAATCTTATCTATATCTTTGGTCTTGAAACATATAAAAACTATAGCTAATTATTTATACATATTCTTATCCTTATTGCACCATTGTCCTAACATCCTAAATATCATTTTCACATTATCTAATGCAATCCTCACATGCTCTACTCTTTAGATTTGTGTAACCTTTCACAATTTTTTACTACTATAAAGACCTTGCATAAATTTCTTATAAGTTATAATCATAATATATTGAGGCTTGGTAAAATCCAATGTTATTTCACATACTTTTTGATCTCTAGGTTTCTTTAAAATATATTTGTTATATAATCAGATTTCATTCATTGAGATGGATTCCACCTATCCAAAAGTGGGGTTGGTTACAACTTATTTGACAGCTTAGCAAGAGGAAGAGGCTACTCGCACCTTATATGGTTTGGTTTTCAAGGTGGTAAAAAATGGTTAAGAAAGAAAGGCGAGGAAATTCACTGCAAGTCCTCTTAGGACCACCTTGCTCAGGTGTTTTCCTCCCTCAACTTCTTGCATGGCCCAAAAGGCGTTGTAATATCTGTATCCATATATTCTCAAATAATTTGGAATAAACCCATCATTTCTGAAATAACCCACATATTGAATAATTGATAAATATATTGATGATGTTTTTACAATTACAATGGTAGGTCTTATATAAGCCAATTCATTCCTTTTCAAACATTTCCCGTCGCTTGAATTTTACTAATTAATTAATAAATTATTTCTATTTATTAATTATTAGTTATTAATATTAATATTGACATTTGATGTTATTATTTTATATATATGTATATATCGTATTATGTTATAGATATTTTTTTATATAACGTTTCCTTCCTCTTAAGGGAAGATTTGTTCTAAAAGCTTATTGAAGACAAGGATTACATCTGATTTCTTGCTTGTAAGGTCATCTCGTGATCTTTTGTGTTAGTATATATGACACTTGACAAAATGAAACAATGTGAGCTCCGAATTTCCAAGAGAAAATTTTGCATCGTTTGTGAAGTAGCCCATCCGAGATCTATCTTTATTGGACTTGTTTGTTGATTGCCTTGTTGGATGGAACTTCTTGTATTTTGCTTAGTTTGTTGATTTTGAGTTCTTTATTTTCTGAATTCATGATTCTTCTGTTTATGTTCATTTTGACCCTATCGTTGGTGAAAATGATTTTTATAATTTGGGTGTCGATAAGGAGTTCTTATTGTTTGTTTTTTTTACTAGATTGGTTTCTTTTTGAACAATGACAAATACTAGATTTGTATTTGCTTCTTTTTCCTGAACTTGGATTTTTGAGTCCGAGGGATTTGATGTCCTCTTCTAAATTTTCTCCAACTTGTTTTCCAACGAAACTTTATCATTATTAAGATTCTTTCTAATTTCTTCTTGTGCTTTCTTATCATCTTTACTTTTCTGAATATGATCCATTAGATCTTGTTTATGATTATTAAGGTGACCATTTTCTTTGATATTTTCTACTAGTTTCTTCTGAATATCTTGATTCTCCTCTTCTAAATTTTAATTGTCTTTTGATTTCTTGATATGAAGAAGCAATTTATGGTTATGATCTCTTATATGGAAAATATTATCTTTCTTGTCCATGGAGAATTTATCGAATTCTTTCTGCATTTTTTTATTGACTTCTCACTATCTTTAGTGATAATTTTCGAAATATTTTTAAGATCTTATCATGTTACTAGATATGACTTCCATGTAGAATCTTGTAATGTTATATTTTTCTTTTTGTATGAAAATTTTAAAAAACTTCTTTTTCATGTTTAAAATGAACGACCCTAGTGTTTCCATCCAAGGACTAGGGTGAACCCAAAATGATGTCAACTTCATTTAGATATATAGTCACAACATTTAATTGGGATGTGAAATTATACTCATCAGTTTTTAGTTGTAAGTCAGTAATTTCATATTGTATATGACCATAAGTATATCTCTTTTGAATTACACTTGATTTTGGGACTAATAATTTATTTTCCAAGTTGTTTCTAATGTAATTTTCCCTGATGGTAGGACATACAACTATGTAATACTTTTGCCTTTGAATATTTCTCTCAAGTTTTAGTATATCATTGACTACTTTTGAGTAGGTCCTAGGGAATATTTCTTGAACTTCACTCCGGGGCAACATTCTATTTTTATCCAAATTTCTGTCAAATAATAATAATAATAGTAGTAATAATAATGATAAGGTTATTATTAATACTATTTATCTTCTTTGGAGATTGTTTTTATCTTATTTCCCCCTTAATACTTCTTATATATTAAATGTAGATTGGGTGGTTCAGAGGAATGATTTTTACCCTTCCCACTCGGGTTCAAATCTTGTTTGATACCCTTCACTTTTATGTAAAACCCCTTTTATCTCACTTAATTTAAAAAAGTAATTTAATTCGGAATAAGCCTGTCATTTCTAAAATAACCACATTGAATAATTGATAAAATATTGATGATATTTTTACAATTACAATGGTAGGGCTTATATAATCCAATTCATTCCTTTTCAAACATAAAGGACCATCATTAGACTTTTCCTAATTACTTAATTAATTTTTCTATTTATTGATTATTGATTATTAATATTAACATTGATATTTAATGTTATTATTTTATATATAATTTTAAATCTTATTATGTAAGATACATTTTTTATATAACAGCGGCACATTGTGTGAAACTGGGGCATTGATGTGAAAGACCAACTCCATGATTTTATACCAATAAACTAATAAGAGTGAACAACAAGATGATTGCTTCCTTTTAGACTAGATAAACTCCTTGGGTCATCTGAGATCTAGGACAACTTAGGTATTGAGATGGTTTTGCAATTTCATTGTAAAATTTGGTCAAAAAAGTTTAAAGAACAAAAACAACCATGTTGTTAATGTGGATAGAAATTTAGGGCAATGAAAAAAGGATGCAAGGAACATATTTTTCAAGCCAAAATCAACATGAAAATGAGCCCAAACTCACCTAGAAATTAATATATCAATCAAGTTGTAAAACATGACGAGTCACTTCCATAATTAAAAAAAACATCTTGGCTGATTTGACTCATTTTAGAGTTGAATTTCTCTCATATTTGGTCATTTTGACTATTTATGGGATAAGTTCCACCTCCAAATGATGTAGTTATGGCAATTTTGGCTCATGCATTTTGTCAAACACTTGGTAGATAACTATTTGGTTAAGGGATTGTCAAACACTTGGTATATAGTTACCCTCAACTCTTAATTTCTTGAGATACCTTCAACAATATTAAGGAGCCAGGAACAAAATAATGCCCAAAATCTATGCAAAGATAAATGCCCATTAGCGGTGTTGCGTGTGTTTTAAAATGTGTCCAAATCACGAAATTTGGTTTTGGAAACAATTTTATTGGAATCAAATGGGGGTTCCAATATCGTATGGCACATATATCCCTTGAAGTGATCCTATTTTGAAACAAAATCACTCATAGATGTGATTCTTTGAATCATTTGCAAATTTTTTCTCAGAGGGGCAAGGGGCTTGGGTTTGGTGCCCAAGAGGGGTTCAAATCCACTCCCTCTTACAATATTTTTGCACAAATGAAACAATAGTAAAATAATTCATACCAAAAACTAAATTCTCTAGAAAATATCACCCAATACATCATTATCTAGCTCAAATTTCACCTCTAAATGAAGGATATATGGAAATTTTGTCTCATGCATTTCGTTAAACACTTGCCATAATACTATTTGTTTGAGAATTTTTGTTAAAAAAATATAACCTATCTATACAAATATTAATTTCCTGATGTCATTTGAACATTATTAAGAAACCAAGAACAAAATAATACCCAAAACCCACACAAAGAGAGAGATTCCCATAGGGGGCCTTGCGTTTTTTTAAAAACTGTGTCCATATTAAAAATTTGGTTTTGGAAATGAATTTTTGGACTCAAAATGGGGGTTGCAATGTCATATGGTATAGATACCCCTTTAATTTGACCTAATTTGAAATAAATCACATGTATATGTGATTCTTTGAATCAATTGCAAACAAATTTCCAAGAGGGCCAAGGGGCTTGGATTTGGTTCCCAAGAGGGGTTCAAATCCCATCCCTCTTACAATATTTTTACACAACTTAACAACCAGTAAAAAAATTCATCCTAAAAAATAAATATTTCGAAACAACACCCAATCCATCATTATCTATCACAAATTCACCTCAAAATTACTGTTCAAACAACATTAAAACCCTTTTGGAACCAAAACAACTCAAAACAACCATCAACTTGCATACACAATCAACTCATTCAAATATGGTAGAATTAACGTCATGTTCGTCAAAACCTACACAAAATTATTAGAACTAGGACATCATGTAACCATACAATTAACACAATACACTGAACCAACATTGGAAATCACATAATGAACCAAAGTGTGCAGTAGTGACTAATCTAGAAATTTTAACCATGAACTAATGATGGTTAGAAATGGTAACTATTAATGGGGGTTGTACACTATAAAAAAATGTGAAAAAATGATATTCGACCCACAAACCAGATTTACAAAGCTCCATTTCCAAATTTGGAAAATGAACCAAGGAGAAGGGGGAATAAGGGTTTTCTATTTTCCCTTATTTTCATTTTAATTTTTTCTACTTTTTGCATGAGGAAGGATGCATGGCCTCTCCTCGAAATTTCCTCATTTTTTAGATATTATTTTTTTAAAATAATTTTGTTGTTGTTTTCTTGGATTTTTTTTCTAGTCAACCTTTGACTTTGATATGGAATTTGATTGGACAAGCTAAGGAGGGTTCTAGTAAGTTAAAGTTGTAATGGGGTGTGCAACATGTCATCAGAAAGGTCTCAATGATCTTGTCATGAATGTGTTGTTGATGAACTGAGCCTTCCATCTATCCACTCCATTTTTCAAAAGATCTCACTTTAATATTGTTTGACTAGTGGGGTATGGAAAAGACTCAATTTAGTGAAGGTTGTTGTACTGCCATATGATGCTCAATTGAGAGAAACAAAATTATTGTTGGAAATATATCAATGGTTAATTTTATGATGTCCAGTCACAAATACGGCATGAGACTATTGGATGCATTTTTTATTGTCCTCAAAGTCTAGCATGCTAGCTGCCAAAACAACTCCTTCATAACTAGTAACAAACTTAAAGATAACTATGTAATATGATGTCAAAATAAAGTGAATGAGGCGTCGATGGAAAGAGATCATAACCGAATATAACTTGGAAACTCTAAATTTTATATTTAGAGTGTATCGACAATATTTTTTAAACCTTGAATTATTTCCACCAAATTGCTTCTTAAAATAGGTGCTAAAAATGTGAAGTTTTGTTCTAAACAATGAAGAGCCGAAACCAGGAATATGATCCACTATTGAAAACGTATAGTAATTATATATATTTCCACTTAGATTGATTTTCCTTTGGATATTTTTTTAAACAAAATATGGTTAAGAAGTCATGACAGTGGGATTTTGACATTTAGGAGGTGTACACTTTTCTCTCTTTGTAGACTACAAACAAACCCATAATCTAGAAAACACTGAATTGTTGAAAATATTATCCAGATCTATACATGGTGAAAGTTTTATATTTTTCTTATAATTAATATAACCTATTTTATTTTGTATGAATAATCATATCCATGTGCTAAATTTTCTAGAGTTTCAATGTATAGAAATTTAAAGAGAATCAACGTGTTTCGACTGGACACTCCAGCCATATTCAGGATTTATTGAGCAGAGATTCATTTATATATTAACTATGGGTGGAGTGCCCACTTGAAATGTGTTGATTATATTTAAATTTATATATAGTGAAATTCTAGAAAATTGAGCATAATTGCTCAACACTGTGGAAACATTCATGCACAAATAATCATGTGAACTCAGAACACATATAGTGACTAGATAAAGGAGACAATATTGAATGTTTTACAAATTTGGATTGGACATTATGACATGTGACATCATCATCCTTAACATAGGAAATAATGACATGGGAGGGTTTTATAACTTTGAAACAATCATGGAATCAAATCCCTGAAGGCCAAAAGATCATGCTCATGAAATGATCCAATATAGGAAGGATTGGTCTCAATTGTGAAATAATAAGATTTTATCGGACATTATGGCCTTAATGAATGTCATAAACATGAATACAGTGATGTAATGATTTAAGTCATAATAAAATTTTGAAGTTCAGTTTGACCAAGTAACCCAAACCAAGTGCAGGAAACCTGACTAATATATTAATCTAACTAATGAAATTATGTTTTACTGAATCGATGCAAGGTTAATAATGACCATTGATACTCTTTATGTACTTTATAAGTCACTAAATATAAAAATAACCATAGACATTGACACATTGATACTCTTTAATGGGGCAAGTCTCATAATGAAGACTCACTCTTAACACTTTCTTTGGATGGAACCATATTTCATAAAGTTGCTCAAGGAAACCTTGTTATCAACTTAGAAGAGATAGGAACTGAAAAACATCATGTTGAGATTTATGCCACAAGACACGTGAATTATTCAAATATTTCTATGTCCTACATTTGTGCATAATTTTAAAGTTGGAGGGTTTCGTGTCCTCCTTTTGTATTGGATTTTCCCTGTGTGGCTCCTTGTTCCTCTTTAATTTTTCATCCCATGGATTGATGGAGGATTAATCATTGATCCCCTATTTGTTATTTTTTCCCTTTCCAAGTTCATTTCCAACGTCCCTTGTTATCCTCCTTTATCATATTCCTCAACTTTCACACAAATGAATGAGGTTTGATAATTATAATATGGTGACAAAGAATTTGAGAGGGATTGAAGTAGAATTACCTTGAATTTTTTCCTATTCCTTTTTGAGGTAGTAGGAAATAATATTAATGTGATCCATTGTATAAAATTGGTATATAGGTACCATTTTAATATTTGGTCAACTAAGGATGGGTGTTGAGGACTAAACCATGGTCTTGGATCGAAACCCTAGGTTTTATGGCCTAAAGTGATATTTAAAAGGGAAAATTTCTAAAAGGTTCTTAGGGTTGTGGGAAATTTGAGAGGAGGAACACAAGTGTATTCTAATAATAAAAAATATGAAGTGGGCACGATTGCTTGAACCTAAATTGTCTTTTAAGGACTAATTATTAAATGCAAGAGTGGTGAAACATAATATTGTTGTAGACATGCAAGAGGAACTATGGATGTATATTACGTGTTTCTATAGAACTACAAATTATGTTTATACCCCCAACCATGTGAAAGGCCTCATGATCTATTTCTAGTGCTAAAATCCTTATAAGGGAGTTTATATCTCCTCTCAATGGCCAAATATACCATAGAGAGATAATGTATAGTGGTTCAAGGCCTAATTCATGGCTCTTAATCCTTATAAGATACCTTTAATGCATAAGGCCCAAATTTCCTCCCTCAACTATGGTTAAGGAACCAATATTCATACATAGTATTATAAACCTCCTACTGGTGCATATATCCCAAATCAGATGCAAATGATAATGTTGGGAGGTGATGTGCAATGGTTTAAGGCATTTTTCTTGGTGTTAGATTCTTAGAAAGTTACTTAAGGTCATACGGAATTATTTTCCTTTATTGAACATGCCCTAGACCCTATGAGAAATCCTTGACATTTAAAACTTTCTAACGGTGCCTAAATCACCAATAAAATACCAAATAACTCATGGAGAGTGCATGCATGGTAGTTTGAGGTCTCATTTATGGACCTTGATCCCTATAAGAAACATTTTATGTCCAATGTTTGAGTTTCATTTCTTTATCTCTTTCAAGGACTAAAGACCAAAACTTAGTTCTAAAAAAATCAAATGATGCCAATATTCCCACTTGGAGGTGAAGGATCCCTTTGGGAGGTCATGTGTATTTGTTTGAAATGTTGTTTTTGGCCTTGGATGCATGAGAAATTTCCTTTATGGATTGTGTAATATGTTTCTCCCTTAATCATGTTTAGGTCATTGTGACTCATACCTTCTACTCTAAATTTAATTATCTCTCTTTAAGGTCAAATACCCCCTTGGGAGGTCATGTGTTTTGTCTTGAGGTTTAATTCTTGGATTTGGATTCCTCTTATTCATTTAGGGCATAAGCCTTAGGTTTTTACCCCAATTATATCCAAGGAACACACACCCATACCTATCGCTTAAACCTTGTAATGATTCCAATATCCCCACTTTCAATCCAAGGATATGATCCAGAGGTGATGTGTTGTTGATTAAGGTATAATGATTTTTAAAGTTGGATGCTTAAACTATTCCTTTATGGAATAAGGCTTAGATTTCCCTAAGGTGTCACATGTGGTGTTTTAAGGCATTGTTCATGGTCCAAAGTGATTTAAATATTAGTTTATTTCATAAAGCATGGGCTTCCTCTCTTGATCATGTCTATGATCATAAGACCCATAGATACTATTCAAAACCACTTGATGGAACCAACATCCACTCAGCGGAAAATGATACCCTTAAGAGGCCATGTTTGGTTATTTGAAGTATCCTTATATATGTGGATTCCTCAAATATTTCTCTAGTACCTAAGGCACACATTTACTCTCTAACAACCATTTTTAGATCCCATATATCTATCTTTAGTGCTACACAAATAATACTGATATCATATCCACACCTAAAGGAAAAGGATTCCCTTGAAAGGTCATATGTATTGGTTTGAGACATGATTATTTACCTTAGATGTATAGAATATTCCCTTGGGACCTAAGGAATGTTGTCTTTCCTTAACCAGATATAGGTCCTTAACACCCACATTTATTATTGAAAATATCGTAATCACACATATTTACTCAATTGAAGGTCAATAATACATTGGATATAAAATTCATGATGGTTTAAATGTTATTATTCACCCTATATTATTATAATATTTATTTAAGAACCAAGGCTTGGGTATACTTCTTAACCATGTCTAAGGCACCAAGACCCATACCAAATGCTTGAAAATTTTTAATGGTTCCCATGTCCCCACTTGAATGCCAAATTGCCCCTCAAGAAGTCATGTATGGTGAATCAAGATGTGATTAATGGAGCTTGAACCTTGTAAAATACCTTAAGAGCCTAATCATTTATTTTCCTCCATGAACCATGATACCATCCTTAAACCCATATATATAGATAAAAAAATCCTAATTGTAACCATATCCCCACTCTAAGGCCAATAACATCATAAGGAAATAATGTGTGGTGTTTTAAGGTGATGTTATTGACCTTAAATTCCTAGAATATTTCTTCAAGGTCCATGCCTTATTTTTACTCCTCCAACCATGCGCAAGGCCTCATGATCCATTCATATTTCTAAAAAATGATAAGGGAGTTTATATATTCTTTCAAAGTACAAAGACACCATAGATAGAGAATGTATGGTGGTTCAAGGTCTCATTCATGGCCCTTGACCCTTATAATAGACATTTAATGCATAAGTTCTAATTTTCCTATGTCGACCATGTTTAAGGTAGAAATACCCATACATAGTAATAAAAAAATCCTAATAGTGCATATATCCTAAATCAGAGACAAATGATACTTCTGAGAGGTGAGGTGGAGTGGTTTGAGGCAACATACTTGGTGTTAAATGCCTATAAATTTACTTTAGGTACTAAGGACTTCTTCTCCTCTGTTGAACATGTCCAAGACCTTGTAACAAGTCCTTGATGCTGAAAACTTGATAATGGTGCACATATCACCAATCAAAGGACAAATATCCCATGCAGAGTTCATGCATGGTGGTTTGATGCCTCACTCATGGACCTTGATCCGTATAAGATATGTTTTAATTCCAAAGTTTGAGTTTCATTTCTTGATCTTGGTCAAGGCCTCAAAACCAATACTTAGTTCTCAAAAACCCAAATGGTGCTAATATTCCCACTTAAAGGTGAAGGATCCCTTTGGGTGGTCATTTTTATTGATTAGAGATGTTTTTATTGGCATTGGATGCATGAAATATTCCTTTAGGTCATATGACCTATGTTCCCCCCTTACGCAAGTTGATAGGCTTATAGTCCACAACTTCTTTTATAAATCTCAATATCCCCACTTAAAGGTCAAATATCCCCCTGGGAGGTCATGTGTTTTGTCTTGAGGATACATCTTTGGGTTTCTATTCCTATAATATTGATTTAGGTGCTAAGTCTTAAGTTTCCACCCTAATGACATCCAAGGCCCACATACCCTTACCTATTTTTGAAACCTTTTAATGCTTCCAATATACCCACTTTCAAGTCAAGGATATGATTAGGAGGTCATGTGTGGTTCATCAAAGGTATGAGTTTTAAAGATGTATGCTTAAACTATTCCTTTAGGGAATAAGACCTAGATTTCCTCCCTAAAAAATTTCTATGTTCAAATACATCATCGACATTTTTGTCCTTATCATCATCCTCATCATCATATACATCAACAATATTATCATGATTGTTGTCATAATTGACATTTACATATATCATCATAGTCATTTTTCGTTGTGATCATCATTGTGATGTTGAAAACATAATCCAACTACCTTACATGAATTTCATAAAGGATATTAGGCCTCTGAGTGGGAATATGACACCTTTAAAATGTTCCAAGCACTATGGATGGGTGTTAATTAGTAATTGTCATCCTCGTTGTCATTGTCATCATCCTCCTCCTCCTCATCATCAATCACTTATATCATCATAGTCATCATCATCATCATTGTGATCATGAACAATGCATCCAACTACCATACATGAATTTGGTAAATGAGATTTGTATCTAAGTGGGAATGCAGACACCATTAGCATTCTTTGAGCACTATGTATGGTTATTAATCAATAATTTTCATCATCATTATTTGCATCACCATTTTCATTTTCATCATCATCATTTTATAATCAAATCCATTTTGGGAAACTAAATTACCCTAGAGGTATTTGGGATAAAACACTACATTGCATAGAGCGATACCTAAAATAAAACTCAAGAATTCATGGAAAAAAGAAGATTCAAACCCTTTGCAAGAAAAAATTCTTGAAATACACAAATAAGTTTAAAACTGTAACTTACCCGGAATCCAATCAGTTGATGTAGAATCCCTAGGATGGGGCTACTCCAATTTTCTCACAAACAATTCAAGATTTAACATTATTGAAAGGAAAGTAGTTACTACTACAAAATATATGATCTAAAAACAAATTGCTGAATAACTCATCCAAATTGTAAGATTAAAAACATAATTTAAAGACTTGAACTGGATGGAAAAGAGAGTTATTTATTAAAATAACAACAAGTTACAAATGGATATATTTCACCTGAATCTCATTGCATCACCATTTTGAAATTGAGATAAGAGTCCTTCCACCTATGCCTTTGACACACTAAATCCAGTTTCACTATGAGGTATTCCCAAAATAATCTCTTTAATCCTTTTGCATAATATGGACTCTCAAGGATGAGGGAAAGGGGGTTTTGTATACTAAGGACAATGGGGTTTGATAAATTCTTAATGGAACAACATGAGGGTACTCTCCAATACATTTAATAATTTTTTCTTCTCCTATTACTCTTTTGTATTGATGGGGAGGTAGTTAGGGAAGTTGGAGGAAGTCACATACGATATTGGGATAGTTAGGAATGACCAAAACTGAAACTTTATTATAAAGTAACTTATATTTTATCTTTTACCCTCGGACACACATGGATGTGTCTAGATGCAGTTAGGTCATGTACATCTTGCAAAATACAAATTTTTAAGAGGTTTTTCCAACAAGGATTGTTGTTCATAGCTGATTAGGGACCAAGGTGTTAGAATAATCAACCCATAGTTTACCCATTTAGACATTAATTTAATTATTTATGTCTTATTAGCCTAGTTCATGTGTCCCACCTTGTGCAAGTTGTCTCTTACCTATCCATAGTGGTCAAACTTGCCTTATTTGAATCATGTAGTGCTTGGGAAACCTCTAGGAATCAATTCTGCTTTATTCCTGGCCTCCTAGGCGCCCTTCTGCTTTTTCTGCTTTATTCCCTGCTTTTTCAGTGTTTTAAGGCAAATAGGAAAGCTAGACTAGGTGAAGTGAACTAGTTTGTTGTCCTCTTCATCCTCCACTCTTTTCTCCTTGGAAAAGCATGTATGAGCTGTCATTCCATCAATCTTTAGCTTTCCTAAGCCATATTGCTAATTCGTGAGCTCCATGACTGATTTGGGATCAGCTTTTACACCTATGGGGGATTTGCTTAATTAGTAAGCCTGCTTTTATGAGCTAGCTTGAGTTGTCTTCATGCAACTCCATTTTACTTTATAAGGATGTATTACCTATGTAATAATATCAATTATCATTTTATTGATCATTCATTAATGTGTGTTCATTAATTCTTCTTCTTCTCTCATTATGCTAATTCTCTACAATTCTCTGTGAGGTTAATTGTGTGCCTAAATCCTTAGCCAGTTTATGAAATTCCTTATGCCATCAAGGCTTTAGAATTTCTACACAAGGAAGTCTGTAATAGAGGTAAATAGATAAAATTGACCATCATAACATTTATGGAACAAGTGTAAAAAATATTCCATAACATATTCCCCATAATATGTGAGGTAAGAGGGGTACATGATGGCCAAAATACATTATAATCCTTTAAAAGTGGGTGTGTAAATGACATGGACATAATTTCCCCAGAAATCAGCCATATGTGGTACTTGCAACGGATCAAGATAGAACTAGTCTTCATGAGTCAAGCATACCCATGATTAGGAGTAACTAAAGTATAACCACCAAATCAAGTACATACCATATCCATGAGGTATATATAAAGAAACGATAATGGCCGCGAAGCTACACAATGGATCCATGTCAAAAGTAGATCATAGCCACGAAGATACAGAGTGGATCTATGTCTAAAATGGAAGATCAAAACCACAAAAATACAAGGTGGATATGTGTCTCATAATCAAATGAATATCTCTAGAAAGAATACTAAACATAGTAATCTCCATATTAATCAATGCCAAAATACGAGTAAGTGGAAATCTAATGCAACCCAAGTCATAGCATAATGATGTGATGCTATACATGAGCTCAAGGTTTTTAAACTAATCAACAATGGTACGAGTCTAAACAATGTGAGTAGATGTCCTTAAGTAAAACATAGTAAGACACCATGTGATTACCAATCATTGGTGTATACCATTAACACATGTGAGACAACTCATTGATAATGATAATGAGAGACAAGGTACCTAATACAATCTAACAAGTGTGAATAAATGTGCTGATTTCGAACACTTGTAGACTCTAACAATCATAGTACATTGATGTATTTTCATAGTTTCTAGCGAGGAAACTTACCACTGATGACTGGAATCTCCAAGGTACTAAAAATAAATTATATCATGATCACAAAAAAATGTTTTGGATTTGACTAGATGTGAGTCATTGGAAGGAGGGCATTGAGTAATCCCCCATCATCCAACTCTAGGGTGTAGTAGGATGACAAATATTTGGTGGAACAAGCTGATTTATTATGAAACGTACTTGACATGGGAAGGCCAAAAAATTAAATCAAGAGTTCTAAGGATTAGTTGACACAATTTGAAACTTCGCTTGAACATAAGAACGACATAATAAGTGACTAAGGCAACTTTGACTCAAGAAGAGACATGATATGAGTTAGTGATGTATGAGACATCAATAGAATACTCCATAATAATTGAAAGATTAACTACTTGGTGGAGATAATACAAAAACATGCTCAGCTTCCTAAATCCATACTATAACCCAAACTTATAAGATAACGGCTCATGATAGTGTGCTCTGTTCAAGGGTGACACAACTTGTTGTGAGACATAAGTGAGAACATGAATCTTTCCCATATGTCTTTTTTGGAATATTTGATTTTTCATTAGAGGAAATTTCAACTGAAAATGGGCCTCCTAAGGAAAATTAATAAAATAATAGTTAAAACAATAAAATAATATTTATTAATTTTGGAGGAAGAAAAGAAAAAAACTACTTTTTTGTTTGTATTTTTGACATATCTCCCTGTGTTTTTACTCAAATTTCAATCGAGAGATCTCATTGGATGAGGAATTAAATTTTGCATCCAACGAGTATGCACTCGGCATACTTTTTATGGGCCCCGCTACAATTAAAAAAAAACCCTGAAAAAACGTGATGATGATGTCATCATCACATTTTTTTCCAGATATTTCTTGTTTTTAGGGTAGTAAGGCCCATCAAAAGTATGTCGAGTGGGTTCTCGTTGGATGCATAATTTAATTTCGCATCCAACAAGCTCTCCCGATCAAATTTTGAGTAAAAGCACAAGGAGACATGTCGAAAATACAAAAAAAAAGTAGTTTTTTTTATGATACCTATCCCCAAATTTATATTAAAAATTTGTTTAAGACCTATACAGTATTTCAAATTTAAAGCAATTTCATTGGCTAACACATGATGACATGGAATTTGAATTAGAGTTAGAAGGCCCCTTTTGAGTTGAAATTTCCTCTAATGTGTGTCTTTATATTATTAAATATTGAATAAGAATAAAAGAATGTTATACTATAGGGGAAGAAATGAGTGTCACGACAAGTGAACTAGTTCTAAGCATATGGAACAAACCTATGCATAGTGCAAGGAACACGAACATGATAATGGAACTTAGGGTACTTTTCTTCCTGGTAAAAGGGGTATCAAGTTGGAAAGGAAAAATGATGTAAGGCTTAAATAAAATGAGATAGGAGACGAGGGATTATATAACAAGTTAAAAGTGTGGAATTCAACATCAGGATCATGAGCGCAAGTGAGATAGATGTACGTGCAGTTACAACTTAAACACAAAAATAGGTATTGTCTTATGGATTTTTGTTGATCTCGGGTCAATTAGTGCTTGTAGATATTTTTAGTTTTAAGGAGTATAAAAAACTTTAAAAAAATCCAGGGTTGTTCTTTTCATAAATTTAGTTCCCTATGCTAGAAAAATTATAAAAAAATATGAGGGAGAACTCTTCTAGCCAAGTTTGACTTGAGTATTCCTTCTTCAACACTAGTCCATTCAACTTGAAAAATGGTTAAACTTATACCAGTCATGCATTCTTTCAAATCCTTTAACAAGCGTGAAAAAAAACAAGCTTTCTCGACAATTTGTTCATGTTTAGAGATTCATAAATGAGCTTAAAAAATGACCATTCAAATGGAGCCTTATAGGGGTGGCCATAAATATATGAGAAAGAGAGGCATGTGGCTTCTTATAAAAGTCATGGTAAACTAAAAGGGCTCTCTATCCTATGAGAAAAAAACTCATAAAGGGCACCAAAATGGTAGAAGGGTTCTAACTACAGTGTCCCATGTTAGGTAGGCTCTATTGTGAACATGCAAAATATAACTTATGGAGGATAGGTAAAAGGTCAGAAGTTCACAAAAATACCCTAAGGTGTCGCAAAAATGAAGGATAAGATGCAAACTATAGATTGGAGGATTTTCCTATCCTATAGGCTAGTTAAGAAACATTATACCTACTAAATATACCACCATCAGGAAAGAAAGTGTTCCGCTTAACATGTGCAAGCATAACGCTAAAAACAGACCTGATTAGTTCTTTTACAAAGTAAAAATATCAACTATAGAAAAGTGGGTATGGTAAAATAAGAAATAAAATAAGGCAAAATCAGTTTTTACCATTCGATTTGAAAATTTTGAAAACTTGGAGTGTTTTGGGTGAAAAATACCTCCATCTTTCGGATGTGATTGTGAGAGCTACGAGCGACCATTTTTTGAATAGTCAATCCTAGGTAAGAGGTCTCATCCTCTACTTTCAATTCATTCCCATTTTAATGTATTTTAGTTCACTTTTTTTCCAATTTTTAGGGAGGATATAATTGGTATCATCGATACCTATAGGCTATAATTATGCGGGTCACGTGGAAACAAATGATTCACATTCCAACCCACACATATGTCCACAAATTTTCTTTTTTAGAAAAATGAATAAATATATCTAAGTTTGATAGGATGGTGAATGAATGGAGGGAAAGGGAGCATTAAGAAATTGAAAACTTGGTCCTTGAAGATGAATAGGCCCTTGAAGAACTTTTCCAATGCAGAATGACTCAATGTTTTTGAGATGATCAACATGTGGGCTTAAGCACAATTACTTGAGCTTTTGATCAGTTATTGGGATTCATAGGTTGAATCTTTCATCCTTGATGGCCAACCTATAAGGATAGAGGTGGAGGATATATATTTCCTCACTAGTTTTTACCACCATGGTGAATTATCGATATTTAAAGCTCGAAGTGTTGGAGGAATGACCATAGAAGAATACATAGCCATGTTTATGTTTCAAGTACCCAAAAGGTCAAATCACAAGTGCTGTCATGAGATATAGAGATCCTAGGGATCAAGATCATCCTTATGACCGTCTAATGGATCTTGGTATCAACAAAAAGGTAACACGTCTCAAGGGTGCACATGTTTTATGGAGTTAGGTGCTTGGAGCATATATTTTTTAACTAGAGTAACACTGTACTAGGATGCATGAAAGTCTAGGTGATATCATGTTGATAGGGGAAGAAATGAAAGTTAGGGTTTGGTAGTATTCTTTGCATATTTTTCTTTGAGAGAGTGTTGGCTCTTATTCCATTAGTGTAGGTAGATTCACATTCTCTTAGAGTGCCTACCATGGGGCGATGGATCGGGATTATGGTATGGATTGGGGGTATGTGAGTTTCGATCCCATTCGATGATGATTACTTTGCTTGATAGGAGTGTCATATCATATCTATAAAAAAATGCCCCTATGCCGAGATCGATTTCAGTGGATACCCAGATATGGTCGTCCACCTTGGGAGTGCACTTGGCATAATTTGTGAGTATCATTTTTATCATTTTCTAAGATTTTATCATTTTTTATGTTTTGTGATAGGTTTAAAACAAAATACATGTTTTTTGTATAGATACTAACACATTACTACAATCATGATAGATATAGGAGAAAAATTTCCAACAAGGATTCCCCACTTTTAACGGAGGCTAAGAGATGGGGAAGATCTTAAGGCTACTACGACATTGGAGGATTCCAGGACCAAATTTAAGCATTTGGAAAATGGAATCCCATATACGAAGATTTAATATATGTTTGAGCAAAGCAAAGGAAAACAGTTGGAGTGTTAAGATATTGGGTCCGATATTTTCGAAAGGTGGCCACCATGCTTCTCTACTTTCATTGGGGTCAAGGTTCAGGTGACCCTTAGGAGTTTTATTGATTGTATGACTATGAGGCCAATAATGCCTATATTTTGGACATTTCTTGATCCATAAAATTTTTAGATGTATAACATTTTTATATTTTTGATACTTTATATCTACCTATATATATTGATAGGTTTATTGTTTTGGCATACTTATTTACATTGTCAATGAAAAATGCATTCTATATACATGAAGTTCTTTACGTGTTATAAATGGTACAAATTCCAGTCTAGAATATAGTTATCATATCAATTGGCAATTGTGTTTTGATTCCTTGATATGTGAAGATAAGTAATATAATTAAACTGATGTTCAAGTCAAAAAATATGCAAAACATGTTGAAGTAGAACATGATCACAAACCCTATACTTACCATTAAGTTGTAAAATAATTAACTGCGAATTGAGATGAACTTCAAGGTAGAGGATTCCATTTGAAATGGAATCACCAATGATCTATATGATAACACTGTATCAACCATACTATTGGTTGATGACCCCATACAAGCACCTCCTTAAACAAATAAATGAACAATGGGAGAGTAAATCACCCATGTCTTCGAGGAAAGGTTTTGTGTATGGTGAATATTTATGTCCACGAATCCTAAAAATTCTCCTTTAGACATTTGAAAACAAAAGAATATAACTAAATAATTCATGTGCCAAAACAAAACTATATAAATGTACAACTATGTGCAAGAAAAATCACACGAATAAAGCATAATAGTTCTTCAAGTAGAGCCCATTTCTAGGCTCAACCAATTTATTTCCTTCACAATCAATCGGGTCATAAGCACCTTTCTCCAAAAACTTAGAGACGATATATAGATTGAGGCACATCGATTTAAACTTACCCGCCCCTAATGGATCCTTATCCTAATCATAGACAAATATAAGATATTTTCTAAGAAAACTCCTAGATAGACAGGCTTATCAAACTGATTCTTCACCCATTTCTTATGTGCTTCATTCATGATGGAGACATCTTGACGCTGTTCATCGATATGGTCCAAGTGAACTAAGTGCTCTTCCAAAGCTGAAGTTTTAAGTAAAAGTTTAACATCTAACTTTAATGAATGAATCTCACATTCAATTGGTAGTACTACTTCAACTCCATGAACGAGTTGAAAGGGAGAAAAAATTGTAGTAGTGTTTATCATCATTTAGTAATCCCATAAACTGGATACGCCATAACATGCCAATTGCACCTACTAGTGTTCACCATCCTCTGAAGTATGATCTTTAAAGCATTATTTATGACCTCGACTTGACCATTATCTTGGCGGTAAAAAGGTGAAGATTGTTCTTATTTAAACCCAACCTAGTCATTTTGGTCATCATATGGTTTTGAAAATATCGAACATGTCTATTAACTAGTTCATGTGGGGTACCAAATCATGTAATGATCTAAATGAATATGAAGCAAGTGACAATTTCCCCATCACTACGGAGAGTAGGCATGGACTCCACCCATTTTTTAAAATAGTCAATGACCATTATGATATATGACCTCCCATTTGGTGAAGGAACCTATAATGATCACAAGAAACAATAGAGAAGGGTGTGCACACATTTTCTAAGTGACACGCATGTCACTTTTTAACCATTTTGATATATTCTTTGAAGATCATCAACCAAAAGTAACCAATGCGCAATTTGTTTTGGGAAGTTGCCAGCCCATAAAGATGACGTCCACAAGCTCCACAGTGATATTCATTCAACACTGATTCAAATTCCTCATGATTCAAATAATGGCATAAGGTAGAATCAACTCCATGACCATATGAGTTATCACCAATGATGAGATTATTTTTTGCGTTATGCTGAAACCGTCCCCACGCGTCCCATGAAAAAGACCAAGGACACTTCAAAGTTTGAATATATATTAAAATATATCCATACGAAGGGTTAAAGTAAGAATTGAGAAAGATATTCTCATCAACAAATGAGTCATATTCCTTTTTATTAAATTCTTCGCCCGAGAACTACGAAATAAGTTCAACGAAAACCAAATATTTTTTTGACTTGGTATATTGGAACTCTAAGTTGAATTCCTACAAAATCACAATCCATTTATTGATTTTTCCCTCGATCATTTATTGTGTCAAAAAAATTGAAATGGGTTGAAATATGCAACCACAACGATTTTGCACAACAATATATAGTGTCAGAGTCTCTAGACTGCACAAAAAGTCGCTAAGGCTAATTTCTCAACATGAGAATATTTTAGTTTAAGTCTAGAAGCACGAATGACATAGTAGATGACATGTTCTTATGAACTACCATCTTACTTAACTAACACTACAATAATACTAGAATCAGATGTGGCCAGATACAACAAAAAATATTTTGAGTAATATGGAGGACTAAGTAGAGGGGTTGTCATAAGAGATTTCTTAAGAGTGTCAAAGGAAGATTGAGAAACTTCATCCAATACAAATGGGACCCCTTTCTTAAGTAACCACATGAAACCTTTTGTGATCTTGGCATAATTAATTATAAATCACCTAAGAAAATAAGCGTTTCCTTGGAGACTTTGAGGCTAGCCAATATTCATGGGAGGAGATAAATTAACAATAGATTCCAACTTTAAAGGGTCCACCATGATCCCCTTGTTTGATATGATAAAACCTAAAAAATGTCCTAAATCAATGGTAAAGATGCACTTATTAGGATTCAAGTGAATCCTATAGTTCCTACATCGCTAAAAAAAAGGTAAAGGTGATTAGGATGATCTCACCTCTTGAAAGAATGAGTTCCTAAATCATCTAGATAAGCTTCAACGACGTGCTTGATATTGTTCAAAGAATATGACATGGTCCATTGAAAAGTGATTTTAGCATTTTTTAGGCCAAACAATATATTTTTGTATGCAAAATTTTCCCAAGTACAAATAAAATCGTTTTTATGTTGGTCCTTAGGTTGGATTTGAATTTGGTTGTACCTAGAGAATCCATCCATGAAGGAAAATATGTCACTTCCAACACACTCATCAATGATATGATTGATGAATGGAGTGGAAAATTTATTCTTGGGATATGCCTTGTTCAAATCCCTAAAATCCATACATACTCGAAGGTTTTCCTGCTTCTTGTCTACGTGAACATGAATAGATACCTATTCTGTTATGAAACAGGGTACATAAATCCATCTTTGAGAATATTTTTAGCCTCTGGTTTGATAGCAATTGCTTTCCTAGGGTTGACATGAAAATGATTGTGATGAACAAGTTTTGCGTTCATATAAGTTTTAATTTCATGCTCTACAATACTAGGATCAATGACTGACATCTCCTCATATGACCACACAAATAAATCGTGAAAATTCTTGAAGTGTTCAGTCTAAATATGGACCTTTTCAGACGAACAATTTGCATGGAATATAAATATTTTCCATGACGTTAGGGTTCCTGGAGATTCTAAACATAATTTTTAAAAAAATATTGCTTATTTCCCTTGGCATACACTCCCTGTTGATCCAAAGGGTTCAATGGTCATTCACCATATTTAGGAAAAGGGACATGAAACTCTCCATTCTCAATCTTGTCTAGAGCTAGAAGGAAATATGAACAATGATGCATATCTTCCTAGGGCCTTTAAGGCACTGTTAAGTATTTCAGGATAGCCTAATATGAAGGAATACCAGTATCTAGGAAATATTGAGAAGTGGAGGAATTAAAAACCCAAATTGGCCAAGGTGCCTAGATACACCTCTTGTATAGGCGATGGATCACTATCTACAATATTTTGATGAATGGATCGATAATCTGTCTTTGTTGTAGACAAGGGTAAGATATTCTCAGAGTGATGAGACTCTTCCACCGAATATAATGGAAAAGGAAGTATCCAAGGATAATCAAGAATGATATGTTCTAAAGTATTCTACTAATCAAATGATAACTTCCTCTTCAGTATTGTTGGATTAAAGCTTCCATCTAGATAATAGAATGTAGTCATTCAATCTTGCATGCATGCACTCATGTTCTCCCTAGTACCTAGACTATGATGTTGACTCCCTAGTGCTTAATTTTTTTCATTATTGGTCTTCATTACCCACTCATGCATGTCATTCCTAGTATTTAGGACCTTATGCACCCTCTTACATGCTTTTAGGATTAATTTGAGTAAGTTCCTTGATTTAAGACACCTTGTCTCCAATATCACCTAGTTAATTGAATCTCCTTCCTAGATTCCATGAGTTTGAGTTAAGTTTATATTTGACCACTATAAGTCCATCATGTTCCTCCTTATCCCTATTTTCATTCCCTAGTGTCTCCCTCATGCGCCAACCACTTTTAGTTAACTAGCCTATGTCATGGTTGGTCACTAGTTCTTGTCTGGAGATGGAATCTAGTCTAACTAAGCCTGCCACATGTGTGGATTCAAAATGCCTTTATAGGCTCACAAATTTCTCCTTTTGATATTTTTTATTATTTTACACTTATCAATGAATAATAGACAAGATGGATTTTATCCAATTGAGTTTCCTCTTAGATCTATTCTGTTCAATATTTCTTCACTTGTTTTGCTACAAATCCTTATTGTTTATCTCAGTATGATTACATTGTGCTTTAGATCCTTAGGTGTAGAATTTCTTGCTGCCATCAAGGCTATAGAAATTTCACAAGAAATAGATAAAGTGGAACCAATTATAAATAAGGTAGGATCTCAGCTATTAAATGTACCCATAAGGGATGGATATAAACCAACTCCCACATTCTCAGTAACTTGATGTGACTTATCAATAAAAGGGATATTTAATCCTGGAGGTGAGTTTGGACTATTCTGAGTGAAGGATAGTTGGTCAATGGTGATTATATTTCCTTCATGAGGGAAGCAAAACACATAAAAAATGATGGAACAATAGTTTTCATAGCATATGTCCAAATTCCCCCCTAATAAAAGATTATAATTGATGAGAGCATCGACTACGTCAACCTCTACACAAACAATTTTCCCACCCAATTAAACAAAACATAATGAATAATCTGATGTGGATAGAAATATCATCCATCAAAATAAGTAAGAAATGTAGGTGATAGATCAAGTTTTGTAGAATACAAAACTTTCCAACAAGACAAATCCATGACACAAGTCGAAACACCCTCATCTACCACTCTCCTTCCAATTGCCTTTATTTAATGAAACACATTAATTTGGAAGACCACATGGTATGGAATATAAAGTTTGACATTGGAGACATCAAACTTAACAACCTATCCATTTGAAGGATCATGATTTCTCAGAGAAGATGGCAAATAATTTTGATGTGAGGTGCAACTTTGGAGAACCTCAAGAGTTGACATGGCACATGATGTTTGAGCTAAGTCCTAAACAATATAATAGTTGGGGGAAACTCTAGCATTAGGATTATGTGATGCTATCTTATAGACACCTTTTGGCACATGAGGCATAGAATCTACCATAGGATTCTCTATTGAAAGAGGATTCTGTGGATTAGGATCTTCCTTACCTTTAAACAAATAGTTAGGATTGATATAATCCTTGGATTGAGTGGATAACGAGACATCAGAATTGATCATGTTAATATATGACTAAGCATATGAGGGAGAATTTTGGGTGCCCCCTTGCACATTTCCAATAGTATTGGAAGAATAAAAATATAAATTTTGTTCTTGTGTAAAAGGATTAGTCAAAACAATAGGTTTCTTTTATTTATGCTTCAATAGTTTCTGAGCTTCTTCCATCAATGAGAGTGATGAGTCAGGTGATCTCCATTACAAAGTTTGCAAGGGAACTTAACCTTGCATGTTCGTTATTTGTCCCATCAACATTATTAGTTTTTTTACTTTTATCACTATTACCCTCTCCCTTTTTTTTATTTTTCTTATTATTATTCTTCTTTTTATCACTAGGGTGCTATGGGTTTCCTTTTTGGTAGGTTTCATAGTATGTACATAAGTTGGTTTGGAAGGAGACGTGATAGTTGAAGCTGTACTAGCTACATAATACTGGATGGATTTTCTTTTCATTTGAACAGAAATCATTTTTGCAGCATGGAACAAACCAACAATACCATCAACATGTGGTCCAAGTTTCAGTTTTGAAGGGTTTGTACTAGACTGCGGTGTATCCATAATAATTTTTTAAAGGATCCTAAAATGAGAATATATAAAATCTAATTATTGTGCCTTAAAAATGGCTTCCTCTTTGGTGGTGATCCCTGATGTGGAAACATCTTTGTAGATGTAGGAAAAAAGGACTTGAGAAACCACTCTAAAAAAATTAGGGACAATGGAGGCATTAATAAGCCTTTTCCACCATGTGTTGGAGGAGCTAGTCGGTTAGCCGACTAGACTAGTTAACCGACTAATTAGATATTAGGTTGGCCTCCATAGGTAGTGTCGGTTGACTGAAATGACAAGTATTTATTCATAATTGTTTTGTAATCATATATAATAGGATGTTGAGCCAGATACGAAGTTGGCTCGGTTTGATGTTTTGCATGAAAGCATATGTGTTTTGTGTAATATAAGTTGTTATTCACTCTACTATATTTGTCTGTTGTCTCTGTTATGATTATATGATTCTTTATGTGTATTAGTGGTAACTTAGTGATTTGAGTGATTACAACACCATGCCACTCTTGGATGTGATATGAGAAGTGGGTAGCTTTGTTTTACTAAATTGAGATAGAAGATCAGTGTTGACATCATACTTGATGAGAATATGAAAATGGTTAAAAAATACAGTTGCAAGATCATGAAAGCAACTTTAATATGAAACGGGCAACTCTATCTAGAATTTCTTGACAACTCTAGTGAGTGTGCGCTGAAAAAGTCTAAACCAAATATAATATTCATTAATCAAATTCAAGGAACATCATAAGTTAAAGGTAGTACCATGATCTTCAGGATCTTCAACAATCTCACCTTAAAAATTTGGAATGTCTAAAGGTAATTTAGTTGGAATTGGAGGCCAGTTAGGTGTTTTATTTGTCTTATTACTGGGGGGGGGTGAATCAGTAATTGAACATAGTACATTATTTATCCATGACATATTTTCACCAAATAAAAACATTTCAGCATGTCATTAACAAATGCAACAATGCAAAAATATCTAAGAAACGATTGTATATCTATAAATGTATGTCTATAATTACATTAATGAGAGATTTCAATTTCCAAACATGAGCACCCACTTAATTCAGGTGTTGACATGATCCTCAAGTATAATCCACATGTTTCTGGCACCGACTTGCAACAACTTCAAGCTACATGAGCATTGACTCATGGACTTCAGGCATCGACTTGAACATATATCTGTATGAATGTGAAAAATTTGACTTGTGGCAATCAATATGAACCTCTGGATAATTGTTCTCTATCGTTGTGGAAGCACCAAATTACAATTGTGTTGTCCAAAACTGAATGGAAGGAGGCTCTCACCCCTGGGTTTTATCTTCTCCAATAGAAAGGATGCTAAAACACCCCAATTATGTTTACCAGTTGCAACTAGAAGGAGTCTCCAACCCCCTGGGTTTTATCTGCACCAATAGCAAGGATGCTATAACTCCCTGATTATATTATCCAACACCGACTTGAAGGAGGGTACAAACCCCTTCTCCTTGACTCGTCCGACCTCCCTGGTATGAAATAAGATGGTATTGAAAAAATTGCAAATACAAACCTTGTGAATGTATTGACAATCCATAATTGTGGTAACTTCTTCGATCCGTGTCTGAACATACAATTTGAAAAAACAATATATGTAATAATTACTTTGATCTAAATATTTTCATCTGATATGCGTTCTGCACCTGAATAGAGTTTCCAGATCAATCACATTTGCTTTTCTGTAGTTTATGTCTTTTACTGAGAAATAACATCCCATATCTATAATACATGTATCCTCTTCATATATTGCAGTTAGTTTTTGTTCTTCACTGACTGATTTGTGTACATCATCTCTGCGGGATAAAGATACTTACTGCGATCAATGAGCCATTGATACCCAAAATAATTCTGAATCTTGTCCAAAACAATTATCTCAGATCTTCATTCTTCACAATATTACTTCACCAGATCCATCTCTTGATTATTTATAATCTTCTTGGATCTAGAGGTCCACTTAGTGAAGTTCCTTAACCTTGTATATATCCCCACTTTTTTGTGTTCTCATCAATTTAGGATCTGCGTCATCGTTCCACTTATCACAATTCATTTTTGTGTGGTGTATGGAGCATATATGCCAACTTACTTGTGGGACTTTTGCAAATAGATTAATAACCGGTTTTTTTCCTTTAAAAGTCTTCGTACCGCATACCATTTTACTTTTGGTACTTTTACACGCAAGTTTGTTTCTCTTTATTCATAAATATCACAAATGGTATTTGTGCATATGTGCCATTTTCGATGTTCTTCTCTATGTATTATTATTTGCACATTTATGACCAATGTCATGGTGGGATCTTTTCTCTCATGTGACTTACACATTCTTCCACATGTATTTCTTTAAGTTGGTTGTGTGTGATGAAGTCTTCAAATTCTTATGATGTTATTTTATCAATCCCCTTAACGCTCAATTCAATATCTTTGACATCAGTTCCTTGATATTTGATTCTTTTACATTTGATCCCTTGATATCTAATACTTTGAAATTCGATCCTTTTACATATGATCCTTTCACATCTAATATTTTGAAATCAATGAAAATACATGTCTAACAATACCCCCCTTTGTCATTGATGTCAACACTGCTTTGAATGATAACACTTGTCTCAAACTCCCCTTGAAAGTGAGGTTTTCTTTTGTGCATCAAAATCTATGATCATGCTCTTGTTTCCTTTGCACATGTCTATCTTCCATATTTTCCATTCTGTCATTGCTACCCCTATCATTTGGATTCCTCTTTCTCTTTCTCTACCCCTTTGACATCAATGGAAAAGGGACCTTCTACTTTAGTGACTCCCCTTGGCCTTGTGATCACTACTTATGATATGCTAGGTCATATATAATTTTGTCTTTGTGTCAGAAGTATGGAGCTGACTTGTTATACATAATCACATTGCTTGTGTATAATTTAATGTAGCCTACAAGTAATCTTGTCTCAAACTTTGGACATGAGATGTTTTATTAATTTCAATAAATTTTCCTATTATCACACATATCTACAACTTGACACGTCCATGGTAAACGTTGATGTGCCTGATAACTTGTACACGTGGTGTATTCATAGTGGAGCTTTTACTTCGAAATCATTCTTCCAAATCACCTTTTTGTCCTTTTTTTCTCCATGCATTAAATTTTCCTCATTATGATCTCCCTTATATTTTACAATGCATGATATCATCAATTTTAGTGTCCCTTCAATTTATGTTCAAGCGCGCGAAGAGTTATTTCCCAATTCTATAAGTTGGAAGTGATTTTACTCAACTCACCACCTCGATTCATACTATGTCAATTTTTCTCTAGCATTTGTGTCTTGAATTGTCATTCTTCAGCCCTTATTCCCCATCATGTCTTATTTTTAGAGATTGAATAACTCCTTTGATAGCCTTCGTTTGGTTTTTCAGGCTCAACAAGCGGATTTGGGATGAATGCGGATGGATATGGATACTTGGTAAAATGAGATACAAGTCCAATTTTATTCCATAGTACCATTAATCACAATTCAATTGGAGGACTTCCAAAACGCTGCCCAATTTGAGTAGGGGAGTAGATATTTTCGAACAGGAACAACAAGAGACATTTAGCCTTCTGAATAAAATTAGGGACAATCATGTTTCCTACAATTCCTTGTCTTCAACATTGGACCTTCTTTCGTTGATGCATTCACTAGAGTATGCATATATGTTTCCAATGGATTTGGACTTGCACCTTTCACCTTTGTCTTCTAGCCAAGTTCTTGATCTTCTGACAACTTCAATTTTGTTTGTGACATGATACCAACTTTTATTTTGTTAGCTTCATATCTCTATTCTAATTTTCCAAAGTGTGGCCTGATGTACTATGAGCTTTGAAGCTCCAAAAATTGTAATCATATTTTGAATATAATACAAAACTACCTTTTTGTACAGTTATTATGTATTACTTGTACATTTGTTTCCTTACAGTTTTATGCATGAAATTTTTTACTGTGATATTAACAACTACACACTTCAAAATATACAGTAACAGTTCTTCAAATGAATTCAATGCACACCAAATGACTACATTAACCTCAAGTTTATGAGATACCTGTTTTAGACTCAAGGATATTTCATAACCCATATAGGATAGTAATGTACACAACAATCACTTGCTGCTAGTATTGTGCAGTTGTTATTTCCATCTTTTGTGTACTTCTTAGATATATTCCTTACCCATATATTTTTCATAGGATGAGATGTATTGACATTCTCTGCATTTCTAACAGACACCTGAGACACATTTATTACCCAAGCCTTATGGTACATAGCCTACCTCTGCTCCCAAGGTGGAGACGCTTTCATGAATTTGTGCCAAACAGGTTTCCTTCGCTGTTGTGATTTCATGAAACATTGTGAGGTTTTGTGCCCATAGTTATCACACACATAACATATTATGGTGTGACATTATTTCGCTATATGTCCAACAAATTTATATCTCTAACATTTTATAGAAATGGTGGTTTTTTATATCTTAAAGTGTTAGCATACCTGGGATTCTCATTTCTCGCAAGTTGTTCAAATTCTCTGTGAACTGTAGCTTGTTGGTTGGAACCAGGTTATCCTTTGTCGGAAACACCATCACTAGCATTTACACATCCAATGCCAGTTTTATCTTTTGGAGATCATTGGTAGCTTATGATTTCATCTAGGATAGTTGAGCTGTTGTTGAACTTGTTTTGGGTGCCTGCATCAATGCGTGTTCCAGACTTCCCTCAAATTGCGAAAACTATTTTACCTTTCAAGTGTGTAAATTTTGATTCTTTTTGTACAATTTGTTTCTGCAATAAGCCATTCACTAATTCCGAATCCCTCCAGTATTTTTGAGATCACACTCATTTTTTTCTAGTTCCTTGATTCTCTATTTTGTCTAAAGAAATTCCTCTTCTTTGGATTCAATATGTTTCTTCAATGCTTCATGCATATCCTTAATCTGATTGCCCTATTCTTTTTCCTTTTCCAGTTGTTCCTTTAACACCTTATTATCTTTTATTGATTTCTTCAAATCTTCTAGAGTGCTAATCAGTCCACCTTCCTAGTCAACATCAATATTGTCCTTGTCTTAAGGATTTGAACTTTCTTCATTGTGATTGAATGCTTCTCTAACTTTGGACTTCGGAAATGGCACTATGATTTCATCAGAGGAGTGCTTATTTTTGACAGTATTCTCCAATTTGAATGATTTTTTTGTGCTTATTGATTTTTTCTTTTCCTCAGAATTTGGATATGACATGTGTATACCATTGTAGGTCCATTTCTTTGTCATTTTTGAAGTTCTAGATGGATCTCCTTTAGTTGAATACTTTCCTCTTATTGAGTTTTCATCTTGGATTAGCACCATGAACATTACATCCTGTAGTGAGAATTTCTCCTCACTACAAGGGTAAGAATGGCTCCCTTATGCCTATAGGGCACAAGGGTAGGTTCCTACCCTTAGAAAACAGTAAAAAAAATGGAAGTAAAAATGACAGTAAACAGAGCTGCGAATTGAACCTAAGCTAATCTAAGCAAGACTAAGTAAATGGAAGCTACTATAAACTGAATCTAATAGCTAATGATAGAAAAATAAAAGAGATGTGGCCCTTGTGAACCCCTCTGCACATAGTATGTTAGGGTTTCGCCTCCAAAACCTGCAAAATAAACCTATACTACCATGGAGAAAACTTGCAAACAAAGTTAATGAAAAACCTGCAAGTAAAGATGAGGGTTAGAAAATAAAAACAAATAAAACAAGCATAAATAGAGATTACACCTCACTTTGGTGGAAATGGGCCACCATGCCCTAGCTCATGGGAGCACCTCTCTTTTGGTTGGGAAGCAATGGCTTGGAGAAATGGAGATGGAGGAGAGGGAGAGTGGGTGGTTTGAGAGAAAGAGGTCTCAAAGCATCCACGGGCAGCATAACAATAGGCAAATGAGGAGTGTTTTGAGAGTGACCCCCCACCCTCCTTATATAGTTTTTCCAAGGGGTTTTAGGGTTTTAATCCCTTGGTCAAGGATTTAGCCCCTTTTTTGGGCCTTTAGCCCCTTCCGCCCTAACTTTAGCCCCTTTCAGGGTTTTAGCCCCTTTTTGAGGGCTTTAGCTCCTGGGGGTCTGTTTTGGGCTCTTTTTTGGGGTTTTTAGCCCTTTTATTCATCCTTGGGATCTTTTGGAGGTGTGGGGGTCAAATGGAAGGTCATGGAAGGTCTTATGGAGTGAAATGAGTGTTGTGGGATGGTGTCCTTGGGTGGTGTAGGCCATTGAGAGTTGTGTGTGGGATTTTTTGGTTAACATATTTCCCCCTGATGTGTGAGGGTAGGAGCTCAACGTATGGTTGATGGACATCATAGGATTTGCTGTCGAGAGGTGGTACTTCCGGGGCTGGGGCATGGTGGATTTTGGTTTTGTATTAATTTGGTTCCCATCAATGGGTGAGATACAAAAAATGTGTGACATGTATATGGACAACGCAG
>LPNX010890974.1:27357-48298 GCA_001517045.1 Pseudotsuga menziesii | reverse complement strand
TGTAGAGTACTCTGAACAAAGGAAACCCAATGTGGGGATGCTGCCAAACTATTTTCTATGGGGTGGTGTCTAGGGACACCATTGTGGTACAATCTCATGGATCTTTGGTGAGCCCGAGAAGGTAAATGCTCGATGGTGCTTTCAATTTTAGAGAGTCTGAAATCATGAAGAAGACTCTAGTGGGGGCTCTTTTTCGTTGGTAGTTTCCTGTGCCCGAAAAAGGATAAAAGTATACATAGGAGAGATTGTCTATCCTGGAGGGGATGAGAGACTTCTTTACCGTTGGTAGTCCAACCAGGCTGGAAAAGGTTAAACCTATACTGACTGGACGGTCATTCAAACACTTTTATGAGCATGAATGAAACCAAGTTTGCTCGGTGATCTTTTCTTGATGAAATGGTTGGAAAAGAGCTTAACGACAACCGGTGGTGAGCTTTTTGATCAAGTGCGGCCCCTCTGCCCGAGAAAGCACAAAATTATGCAGAGGGGAACAGTCTTGGCTTGAGTGTGCCAAGGATGTCCTTTTCGATTGATGGTCTACCTTGTCCGCAAAAGGAGGTAAAAGAGACGATGTAGACATGCTTTCCTATACTTTAGTGAGTGGGAAAGGAAGCAGCTGCGCTCAACGATCTTTTCATTGTTTTAAGGAGTCAGAAAAGAGCTTAAATGAAACTCCAATGTGGTCAACTGACTGCGGTGGCACGAGCAGTGCCCCATGTCGGGACGGTGGATAGAGGTCCAAAATTCATCCACGCAGTATGGATGGAGCAGAAGGCTCTCAAACATACCAATACATGCATGGGATAGATTGCGATAGAGGCACGCAAACCGAGGTGGCTCTCGGATAGAGGTTAGGAGAGCGTGTGTGAGTGTTAATGTGGACGGACTTGACCACATGCGATGTAAGTACAAGTCCGGAGGCATTTATATGCCAAATACGTGCAAGAAAAGAAAACATTTTGTGGACAGTGGTCCAGAGGTCTGCGTAAGGTGTGGTAAAAAGCAAAGACAATCTATGTGTTAAAAATACAAAATAAAAGCTAAATTCACATTTCTTAACGGGTGGTGGCCCGAGGACATTTCTATGTCAAATACATGGAATAAAAACAAAGAATTTTGTGGACAATGGTCCAAATATGTCTTCATAAGGTGCGGTGAAAAAGACAATTATAACTATAAAAAGTAAAATATGGTACAATCCTTAACGGGTGGTAGCCCGACAACTTATATGAGTAGTGTTCGAGTAGTGTGATACGAGTACCGGTCTGTAGACACTCGCATCGTCATGTCAGGGCTTGTGAATCGAGGTGACTGGTGGGAAATGGTCCCAAAATTCAATTATTAAACATGAGACGATGGTCTCATAAGGGGATAGAAATTTTTTATCCCGGAGGTGTAAGAGGTATCTCGAACAGGTTCTGGGTGAGAGTTGACTAGCAGTTGATGATGCTGCCTTTGCTTTTTGCTGAAAAATGTTGAAAAATAAGAAAAAGAAAATGACGTGACTCGTTGGTGATGTTAAGCGTATAATTTCTTGAGGTATATCCCATTGCAGGGGTTCTCCAAGAGTTGTCCATCAGAGTCAATGAGGGTGTATGCCCCTTTTTCGAGGCAACGGTGGATAACGTATCGGCCATACCACATTGATTCAAACTTGCCTTTACCCAATTTATTATTGGGTTGGTCATAGACTAGAACCATATCACCTTCGTTGAAGGTGCGAGGGTGGACATGGGAATCATATTGGATCTTTGATCATGTTTTTGCTGCTTCGATGGCTTGGAGGGAAGCTCAACGGTCTTCTATGGTTTGCTCGAGTTGGAGGAGCCGTTCTTCTAAAGGTGAAGTATCAGGAAGGAGTTCCACCGCGAGGAGGAGAGATGGGATTTGGCACTCTATAGGGAGCACTGATTCAACGCCATGTAATAGGCGGAAAGGGGTGAAACTGGTTACAGTTTTTGTGGATGTGCGATAAGCCCATAGGGCAGAGAATAACATGTGATGCCAGTTGGTTTTGTGATTTTCTACCATCCGTTGAAGCATTGTTTTAATTATTTTGTTGACTGCTTCGACTTGGCCATTGCCTTGAGGGTAGTAGGAAGAAGAGTACTGGTGTTCAAATTTCAACATGGTTGATAATTCATCCCATACGACATCTTTGAAGTGTGCCCCATGATCGGGGACTAATTGTTTGGGGACACCAAACCATGTAATGACATGGTTGAAGAAGAAACGTGCTGTGGTTTCGGCTTTGCAATCAAATGTGGGCATGGCTTCGGCCCACTTGGTGAAGTAATCGACTGCCATGATAATGTACTTATGGCCATTAGCTGAAATGGGGTTGATGGTCATGAATTCGATTGCCCATTTGCAGAAGGGCCCGACTATGACTACAGGGTGTAATGGTGCGGGGGGGGGGGGGGGTTCTTGCCTTTGGGGCAAAAATTTGACAGCTGCGGCAATGTTTGACTGCCTCTATGCAATCAGCAAAGATGGAGGGCCAGAAATAGCTAGTGCACAAAATATTTTGGGCGGTTTCTAGGCCTGAAAGGTGACCACCACAGGCTCCGCTATGACTATCGTTGAGGATGCTCTCGGCCTCGTCATGGGTGAGGCAACGACGTAGGATGGTATCAATGCCTCGATGATACATAACATCTCCAATCAGTAGGTAGCGAATGGCTTGATGTCAGATGCATCACCTATCCTCACGATTGAAGTGCGCTGGGAACTTTTGCATTCGTAAATAGAGGAGGATGTCCCCATACAATGGGTCATCAATAGATATGACGAATAGGAAATCATCAGGGAGATCATCCTTGGGGGGTGATGATGCAGTTAATGGGGGCAGATCGATCATGAGTGTGGCCAGTGCGAGTGCCTTTGTGCTTTTTGGAGACACAAACTCTAGGTCGAATTCTTGGAGGACGACTACCCACTTGGTTGCTTGACCTTGTAGAAGGCGGTGGCTTAAGAGGTACCGCATTGGGTTTGAATCAGCCACTACACGGGTATGGTTGGTAATGATGTAGTGGTGCAATTTTTCAGCCAAGAGGACAACGACGAGGGCTAATTTCTCCTCAGGTGAATATCGTAATGGAGGTCCTATTAGTTTCTGACTAATGTAGTAAATCATGTGCTCATGGTGAGCATCGTCTTCTTGGACCAAGACTCCAACAATGGCATTTTCTGAGGCCGACACATAAAGGATGAAGTCTCGGGTGAAATATGGTGGTGAGAGTAATGGTGCAGAAGCTAGGGCTTGTTTGAGTGCCTCAAACGATTCTTGTGCTTGTTGATCCCAAACGAAGGGGATTTTTGTGCGGAGCAGGCAGATGAATCCATAGGCTTTTGTTGCATACTCTGGCACAAAGCGGCGAAGGAAGTTGGCCTTGACTTGTAGGATTTGTAGTTGGTGCCGAGTTCTTGGGGGAGGAAGATCAAGGATGGCTTGAAATTTGAGGGGATCAACCATTATCCCTTTGTGGGAGACGATAAATCTGAGTAAATGGCCTGCTGGGACACAGAAAACACACTTGAGGGGGTTTAGGCAGATGTTGTATTTGCGGCAATGTAAATAGACTTGCTGTAAGTCGTCTATATCTTGCGCTTGTTTTCATGATTGAGCGGTGAGATCGTCCAAGTAGACCAAGATGATGTGGAATAAATCATGGAAACAATATGTCATGGCGCGCTGGAAGGTGGCTCCAGCATTTTTGAGGCCAAAGGGAATGACTCAGTAGGCGACTGTGCCCCATGGGGTTGTGAATGCAGTTTTGTAATGGTCTTCTTTCCGGATTTGGATTTGGTTGTAGCCGAAAAAACTGTCCATGAAGGAGAAGGCCTCATGTCCGGTGCATGCATCGATGATTTGGTCGATGAACGGGGTGGGGAAGTTGTCTTTGGGACATGCCCCATTGAGATCGCAGAAGTCTATGCAAACATGAATGGTACGCTATTTTTTGTTCATGGGAACAAGATTAGAAACCCAAGTTGTGTATGTAATGGGATAAATGAAGCCAACTATGCGCAGCTTCTCTATCTCGGCTTTCACCACAGCCACTTTGGATGGATGGATGGGCCATTGCTTCTGGTGGACGGGTGCCACGTCAGGACATGTGTCAATGTGATGTTCCATGATGGATGGATCTAGGCCGGGAATTTCAATGTATGACTAGGTGAAGATGTCATGGAATTCTTGAAAGAGAGTGGTATAGGCATCGAGCTCTTCCAGGAAGCAAGATGCCCCCAACATGATTTCTTCAATGATCTTAGAGTTGGTTGAGATGTCGATTTTAATGGTTGGAGGAATGTTCGCCATGTTGCCTTCTTCGAAGGCATCTAGTGCTGGGATTGGGTTCTTGAACCAGTCAACCTTCCCATGGATGAAATATTTGGTCTCCACAGAAAACTGGTCGGACTGCGACACAAGCTCTTCCAGGAGGAAGAACGAGCGATGGTGCATGTCGTCCCATGGGTATTCCGGGGCGATCAGAGCTTCAAGGATCTCCTCGTTGTTGTTGAAGAAATGAAGTGATAGGTCTGATGGACTGTCATTGGATATGGGAATGAGCTGGTCGGGGGAACTAGACATTATGTAAATGGACATGGTGTTGGACGAAGGAGGTGGTGGTGGGTGAACTTCTTCGATCAAGGTGATCTCAGACTCAAGGGAATGGTGACGGAGGTCAGCAAGAGCCATTCGAAATTTGGGCAGGTCTTGGCAATGGTGGGAGTAATGTCCATACAAGCCGCAAAGGGCACAAGCATGGTTTTTCCTCAGTTCCTTGTTCTTGACTAGTTGTGCGGTTGGGAGTTCAACCATGGGGATGTTTTCATTCGTATCCATGGCATCCAGATGCGCACAGATCACTGGGGTTTCAGGGAAATTCTGAGTTGGATGGACCTATTGTTCGCAGATGGCACAAGGTGGGACTAGTCGTGGTTCTGCGGTGGATTTGGTGTTCTTTCCCCTGGCCCTTTTGGGTTGAGGTGGTGCAGGTGCGGGTGTGGCGGTTGGCTTATGCAGACCAAATTCGGTGTGGGACTCAACTGTGATAGGTTGCACTAGAGTTATCACAACTTGGGGCATTGCTGGTTGAGCTGGTGGATCTAAATACCACACCGGGATCCCCAACGTAAGGTTGGGTAGGCTTAAGGTGGCCATGACCGGCTTACTCATGACACTAGGTGGGGGAAAGAGGAAGGGAATTGTATGGACCGAAGTTGATCCCACATAACTCCTAGCTGGTTGCATGTGGGGGTGAGGTTGTGGTTGTGGCTGCACGTAATGCTGCTACTACGGGTGATGTTGCGGCTGCTGTTGGCGTTGCGGCTGTGGATGATGTTGTGATTGTGGTTGGGGCTATGGCTGCGGTTGCTATTTGGGTGCAGCGGTGCTTGATGAGACCATGCACAAGTCTGTAGTTTACTTTTTTGTCGGTGGTGGCGACACCATCGAGAAAGGGGCCATCATGGTGGGATCGGTAAACAACCTAGGGCCCACATTTAACGATGGGGAAGCTGGTGTGTTTTCAACCATAATGTTGGTTGGAGGGATGAAGTTAGCATGTGCAGTTGTCCCTTGTGGCTTGGTGGTGGTGATGGTAGGGATAACGTTGTTAGGCACTGTTAACCCTTGCGGATCATGGTAGGTGAGCTAGTCAATTGTCACAATATTCCCTTCGTGGGGGAACATCATGAGGTGGAAGACAGTTGATGTGACGGATCGCATGGCGTACATGTAACTCCACCCAAGGAGGAGGTTGTAATCCAATTGAGCGTTGACGACTTCGATGTCTATCATGACTGTCTTCCCAGCTAATGTGATGGGGACATGGGGGAGGATTCCTTGGGCTTTAGTGGGGTGTCCATCATAAGCTCGTATGGTTGCAGAATCGGTGATCCAAGCTTTTGCCAAACCAGGTAGACATGATGCACATGGATGCCCCCTCATCCACTATGCATCAGTGCACAACCAAGTTCCAGATGGATACCTGGATTTGGAAGGCAATAGTTGAGGGTATGCATAGCTCTCCATTCTCTATGTCAAATGTGATTAGCTTGGACTCGGAGGGGTCTAATGCCCCTAGGACGGCTAGTAAGGCTTTCTGTTGCGTTGGGCACGTTTTAAGTACCTCAAGAGCGGACATGGCAGTTGGTGTTTGGGCCAAATTGTCTACAATGCTATAGTTGACTGCAGCTCTAGCTATGGTGTTATTGGCAATTCTGCATATGGGGGGGCACAGGAACCAGGGTAACTAGAGAGGTAGGTTGGTTGTCTTAGACGTGGATGCTGCTAATGAGTCAACATGTTTGGTGGTGTTACCGTACTGATTTCGTCTAGTCTGTAAGTTGACCTCTTTAGTGGTCATGGTCATCAGGTGGTGAACACCTGTTTCGGCCGTGGTCGGTTCCCCTGGAGCATTGGGATTGGCCTGGGGAGGGGGAGCAGTTGCCACAAATCCTTGGACTGGTAGTGGGTTTTGAAGCACCATGGGAGGAGGTCCTTGTGGTTCTTGGTTGTGTTGGGCTTGGGTGGGGGAATTGGCATCCTGTTGGGCCTCATTTTGAATGGCTTGCTTAGCGTGATCCATGAGGGAACACTCAAACGTGTAATTCCCATAGACATTACAGAGTGTACAAGGTTGGTTTGTGCACAACGGAGCATTGCGTTTTGGTGCATTCTGTCATGGGGGGTTTTGGGCTGGCCGGTTGGTCACGGCATTATTGGGAGGGTTCGATTGCTGACCGCCTCCTTGTGGTTGGTTATTGCCCTAGTTGTGGGGCCAGTTGTTTCTAGCTTTCCCTTGTTGATTGTTGGGGGCAGGCTGGTTGGGACAGTTTTGTTGTGCGAACACTTGTCCCAATGGTGCAGGTGGAGCGGGGGCTTGAACTTGTTGCACTATTGGTGCATAGTATATTTGTGGGGGTGGTGGTGCCACAAATGTGGGCATTTTCCCCACATACTGTTGTGTTGGCCAAGCCATGTCCTGAGCCTGTTGCGGTGGCGCAGGTTGTGCATAAGAGGTTGTTGCCCTAGACCGAGACATCATTCAAGCATAGTTCAGAGATTGGTTTTGGTAAGCAATGTTAGCAGTATTGCTTGGTTATGGTGCTATGGTAGGTGGTGTCGGTCGAGGCTGTGGTTGTTGGGAGACTGACCCTATGATGCCATCTGTGGCATGGGATGCTCCCTGTGCGTCGCGGTAAGAGGTACTTGGACGGGGGGCGTCTGGAATGACAGTGTACAAGTATCTCGACTGGGCATAGATGAGGTCAAATTGTTGGGCCTTCAGTATGGCCTCTTCTTCAGATTGGGGACGTTCAGATGTGACGTACTTTTCGATGGGTGGGACCAAAGTCTTGAGGAACCAATCTAAGAAGATCCTGTCATCAAGTTGGATCTTACATAAGCTACGACACTGCTACCACTCATGGATATGTTCAATGATGTGGGTGGCAGTGTTTTGGCAATAGGATAGCAGGATCTCCACCCCATCGTCATATCTGACAGGGAGTTGGAAATACTATAGGAACATGAAGGCTAGGGAGTTGAAGTCGGGGTACTTGGCTTGTGGCATCTCAATGTACCATTTGGCCGTGGTGCCTGTGAGGGTGCGTCAGAACAACCTTAGCCTGATGGAGTCTTCTACAATGCTATTGGATGAGCACCATAGATGGAATGTCATTATATGATTTTGGGGACATTCCTCGGGTTTACCCTCAAACTTTGGGATGTCTGACGACAGCTTCATTGGCATAGGTGGCCAGAAATCTTGGTGGCGGATGGGATCATTTGTTAATCTAGCCAAGTCGGGCAAGTTCAAACGAGCCATGAAGGGTAGATTTTATCCCAAGTTGATGTGGGATGGGGAAGCAATGGGGGTGGGGTTTCCAGGTGCATAGTGCATCTGCACAGCTGGGGGTGCTTGTGGTGGTACCATGGCGGACGGGCCAATTCCCCCAAGTATTGTGGGTGGGATGGTGTGGGTAGTGGGGGCATTTCCCCCATGCATGGAGGTAGGGGCAATGTGGGTGGTATGTGCACTACGCCCTTGTGTGGCAGGGGGGACAATGTGTGTGGAGGGGCCACTGCCCCCATGTGTTACTACTGGTCCAGCTTGGCTGGTCACTATTGGTGGTGGCAATTGGCTAATGACATTTTGCATGACTATGCTTGGACCGCTTGCCACGTTGTGGGTGACAGGTTGTGATGTGGACATGGGTACACTTGCTAAGGTTAGGCCAGAAAATGGATCCGAGTTTGCAGTAGCCATGGGGCTAGATGGTGCGGTGTGGAGGTCTGGTTCAGAATGATATGGGTCTGAATCAGAATCAGAGGCTGTGTGGCCCTCTGATGGTGTGGGAGATCGCTGAGAACAGCTACGATGGTGCCGACTGAGTGTTCCAAATGGTGGTGGTTTGCCTCTTAGGCGTGAGGAAGATCGTGGAGGTTCAATTGTGTTTTCTTTGGTGTATGAAACTGGTGGGTATGAAATTTGGACCCCAGTTTCAATGGCTTCCTACTGGCTAAAGGTGGTCTCTCAGCCACCAAGACTACCAGAAGATAGCGCTTGGCTTGTTCCTCATGGGTGACTCTACTCAATCGGAAGGGGTCATTGCCCGTTTCGCTTAGCAATTCCTCTCAGCGGCCAGCTACTTTGGGGTTCTTGTGGTACTCCTCATAATGAGTTTCTGGGAAAAGCCCAAGTACTTCCCACAATTGAAGCAGTCAGGGACTTATGTCCTCAAAGACTGAAGAATTGATTGAACTTAGTGTAAATTTGGTAAATTTTAAGGCTTACTCAGCATCATGAACTGAGTTGGGTTAATTAGTTGGTATGGTGTGTTGGTTTGCTTGTTTGTTCTGGTATTTGGTTTGCAATATGGTTTAGGAATTCATGGTAGAGTTCACATCATGGTTTTGTATGCAAACATCAACAGAAATTTGTAAGCAAATATGGTGATTAACCCTGAATTGTTGGCCTAACTAAATGTCTACCTCTCAGTGGTATTCTTCTTCAACCAAGAGAAGGTGCTGGCTCTCAACACAATGGGACTAGCCCATCCATAGATCCTCAGGTCACCTCCCAAGTGCTAGGTTGGTCAACAGGGAGGATGCTTAGTGTCGTGAGAATCCCTCCTTCTCTACCCCCTCTACCTTCCAGGTCACCTGGTTTTAGTGGTTTAGGAAAAGTACCATGGAGTGCCTAGATCTATACAAGCTTTCCCTTCGTCATATCCCAGAATACCCCGGAGGGTGATGACTGGGTAGAGGAGGAATGGGGCAGTAAGATGGTTTATTTTATGTTTCTTTTAGTTATACTAATTGATTTTATTAAGCCTTAGTGATTGATTTAGCATATATACATTTGTTCATTGATTTACTTGCAAAAAATGAAAACTGGAATTAAAAGAGACCTGTAATGGAGGACAGAGGCAGTTGGAATGCACTGACAGTCCTCTGAAACTGAAAATTACTGCTAATTAAACTCAAAAACAACTTCTGTGTGATATGCCACACATTTTTTATTAAATCCCACAAGGGGGCCATGAGATTTTTCCAGAAATGAGCAAGGGGGTTGCACAAAATTCCAAAACAGCTGCAACTTGAGCTCCCGAGATGAATTCGTGCATGTCTAAGGATTAAGTGTGTCCTAGGCATGCCTGTCTACCAATTAAGTGTGCCTTGTCTCACCTTTTCCCCTGATAAGAGCGACCTGCTCCAGAAAGGGGTGTTTTGTTGCTGCAGGGTCAAACCTAGCCGATAGTAACTGGTACTGGGGTCAGTCTGACTTATCTTGGCTTAGTAGAGGATTCGGCACTGATATAAATAGAAAATAAAGTGGATTTAAACAGATCTAAACTAACATTTCTGAAAACTAGGGTAAAAACTGAAAAACTTGAAAATTTGAAATTTGTGGCCCAGGGATCCTGTGAGATCGACCCAGGGGAGTTTCCAAAGCTGTAGTGAGAATTTCTCCTCACTATAGGGGTAAGAATGGCTCCCTTGTGCCTATAGGGCACAAGGGTAGGTTCCCACCCTTATAAAATAGTAAAAAAAATGGAAGTAAAAATGACAGTAAACAGAGCTGCGAATTGAACTTAAGCTAATCTAAGCAAGACTAAGTAAATGGTAGCTACTGTAAACTTAATCTAATAGCTAATGATAGAAAAATAAAAGAGATGCGGCCCTTGTGAACCCCTCTTCACACAGTATGTTAGGGTTTCGCCTCCAAAACCTGCAAAATAAACCTATACTACCATGGAGAAAACCTGCAAACAAAGTTAATGAAAAAATTTCAAGTAAAGATGAGGGTTAGAAAATAAAAACAAATAAAACAAGCATAAACAGAGATTATACCTCACTTTGGTGGAAATGGTCCACCATGCCCTAGCTCATGGGAGCACCTCTCTTTTGGTTGGGAAGCAATGGCTTGGAGAAATGGAGATGAAGGAGAGGGAGAGTGGGTGGTTTGAGAGCAAGAGGTCTCAAAGCATCCACAGGAAGCATAACAATAGGCANGAGTGACCCCCCACCCTCCTTATATAGTTTTTCCAAGGGGTTTTAGGGTTTTAAGCCCTTGGTCAAGGATTTAGCCCCTTTTTTGGGCCTTTAGCCCCTTCCGCCCTAACTTTAGCCCCTTTCAGGGTTTTAGCCCCTTTTTGAGGGCTTTAGCTCTTGGGGGTCTATTTTGGGCTCTTTTTGGGGGGCTTTTAGCCCTTTTCTTCATCCTTGGGCTCTTTTGGAGGTGTGGGGGTCAAATGGAAGGTCATGGAAGGTCTTATGGAGTGGAATGAGTGTTGTGGGATGGTTTCCTTGGGTGGTGTAGGCCATTGAGATATGTGTGTGGGATTTTTGGGTTAACACATCCCTCGGGCTATCAATATTGTATTCATCTTATGAAACATTATCCTCCTTGACGTATAGGATTTTCTTTTGCTTATGAAATTTCTTTGTCTACGAATCTGTTATGTCGATGCTTGATTCTTTGTTCTTGATAATATCACTCTTCTTCTCTCTTACTATCTTAGTTTTCTTCATATGTGCATTTTGAAGTGAAATGTACAATTTTGCCACATTTAAATCACTTAAAAGGTAACTTTCGTTTGTACTTACCTTGTCCTCGTTTTTAATTTTCTTAGAAAGTTATCCTCTTCTTTGTCTGACAAGTCAACTATATTTTTGCATTCATTTTTTTTGTTTTGTGGATTCCCTATGGCTTTAAATGCAATTTCCTTCCTATATACATTCTCAGGTTCTATTCTCATCTCATATACTATGAGAATTCCATACATTTCATCCTTATTTAGGTTGTCCAAGTCAGATCTATCTTCTAAAAATGGCACTTTCTAACTGAACCGTGAAGGAAGAGTTCTCATGATCTTTTGTACAACTGAATTTTGTTCAATTTTATCTCCAAGTCGCACTATATAGTTTACTATCTCATCCACTCTTAGAAAGTATGTAGAAACACATTCCTCCTCCTTCATCTTGAGTGTTTCAAACTGTGCTGATAATGTTTTCAATTTGGCCTTCTTGACTTTGTCATCACCTTCATAAATACTCTTTATCTTGTCCTAGACTTATTTCTCTATGGTACATTGAATTACTTTGGTAAAACCAGCATCATCTATCCCACATAGTATGCCATTCTTTTCTCTCACATTCCATTCATATTGACTTCCATTTTCAGGGTCAACTGACACTGTTCTGGAGTTTACATGCTCATCGTTTTCTTCTAACTCATATGCAACTTTCAGGAATTCATATCCGTCTTCCAATGATTTCCAAACATCCATACAAAGTGACTGCAAATTAAATTCCATTCATATTTTCTAGAAAGCATAGTTAGAGCTATAAAATCTTGGAGCCTTGTTGGTGGATAAACCTTCTTGCATATCCATATTTTCACTGGATCCGTCTTCTTAGATGTTAGTCTGTTACTAAAGAAACCCCCTATGATACCAATTGTTGGATTTATCTTATTACTAAGGAGGGAGGGGGTGAATCAAGAATTGCGTAGATACGCATATTATTTATCTATGACAGATTTTCACCAAATAAAAACTTTTCAGCATCTTAATAACAAATGCAATATCGCACAAATATCTGAAAAATAATTGAATATCTATAAATATATGTGCATAATTAAATCAATGGGAGATTTCAATTTACAAACATGATCACCCACTCATTTTAGGTGTTGACCTGATCCCCAAGTACAATATACGGGTTACCAGTACCAACCCACGACAACTTCAATATATGCGAGCATTGGCTTATGAACTCCAAGAACCGACCTGAAAATATATCTGTCTCACTATGAAAATGTGTTTTGTGGCAATCAATCTCTGACTTGTAGATAACTACACTCTCTAGTTGTGGAAGAACCAACTTCTGATTGTGTTCTCTAGTACCGACTGAAAGGAGGCTTCGACCCCTTAGGTTTTATCTACTCTAACATAAAGGATGCTAAAACACCCCAATTATATTTACTGGTCACCACTGGAAGGAGACTAAAACCCCCTAGGTTTTATATGCACCAATAAAAAATATTTTACAACACCCTGATTATATTCTCCAACACTAACTAGAAGGAGGCTAGAACCCCCTGCTCCTTGACCCGTCCAAACTCCCTGGTATGAAATAAGATGGTATTGAAAAAAATACAAATACAAATACCCTATCCTTGTGATTGTATTCACAATCCACAACTACTATAACTTCTTTGATCTGTGTCTAAATAGAAAATTTCTAAAAAAACGATGTGCGATAGTTACTGCGATATACATCTTTTCAGCTAATATACGTTATACATCTGAATATTTTTCAGCTTAGTCACATCTGTTGTTCTACGGTCTGCATCTTTTACTGAGAAAGAACATCGCACATATAGAATACATGTATCCTCTTCATATACTGCAATTATTCGTTGTTCATAACTGACTTATTTGTGCACTTCGACTCCTTTGGATACAGATACTTACTGCAATAAACGAGTCATTAATATCCTAAAGCATTCTGAAGGTTGTCCAAACAATTATCTCAGATCTTCATTCTTCACAAGATTACTTCACCACATCCATCTCTTGCTTATTTATAGTTTTCTTGTCTCAAGTAATATGTCCACTTAGTGAAGTTCCTCAACCTTGGATATCGCCCCACTTGTTTTTACTTTCATCAATTTAGGATTTGCGTTGGCGTGCCACTTATCACAATTCATCTTTGTGTGGTGTATGGTGCACATATGTCAATGTCCTTGTGGTACTTTTGTACATAGGTTCATAACCCATATTTTTCCTTTATAATTCTTCGTACCACATACCATTTTCCTTGTGGGACTTTTACACACAAGTTTGTTTCTCTTTATTCATAACTCTCACAAATGTTATTTGTGCATATGTGTCATTTTCAATGGTATTCTTTATGTATTATTATATGTGCATTTGCGACCAATGTCACGGTGGGATACATCCACATTCTTTCACATGTATTTCTTCAAGTTGGCTATGTGTGAGGAAGTCTTCAACTTCTTCTACAGTTCTTTTAGCAATCCCCTTGACACTCAATTCAATGTCTTTGACATCAGCTCCTTGACATTTGATTCTTTGCAATTTGATCCTTTGACATCTGATCCTTTGACATTTGATCCTCTGGCATATAATCCTTTGACATTAATGACAATACATGTTCAACATTAGGATCATGATACACTAGATCATTTAGTAGTTTTGATAAGTCTCGCAATTTTAAAGTTTGCAGAAAATGTAATATGAGTTTCATGGAAAAAGGAATGGAATAGGAACCTTGGAGTGGAAAGTTTCCTCCACCTAAATTCCCATAATATAGATAGGGGTTTCCCCCTATCATGGTTTTCACAAACACTTGTTCCTATGAAAGGGTTCTAGTGGTTGTGCATAGGGTTTTCCCCAATAGGAATACCCTGCATTAAATTTGACTAGGTCCATGAGAAATGACCTCCTGTTGGTATCCCAGTTGAATGTATAAAGTTACTACCTCCCCCACTAAACAACAAAAAGAGGGTATATCTGGAAGGCATAAGTGATGATTGAAAACCTCCCATTTGAGTATTAAAACCTGTAAACTGGGTCACATATAAAACATTCCTAGTAGATTGGACAGGTCTAGTCCCAAGAGAGGGAAAGGAAGGGGGAATATGAGCTCGATGCCAAGTAAAACCTTGGAATGGTGTAACAAAACCACTGAAACCAATAGAAGGATTTATAATTAAGGACTATAATTGACCAAGAAGTTATACATACTCAACACTTCGATACCATATGTAATGACACTAGAACCAAAGGGAGATGATAAACTAGCACTCAATTACTGATGAACTGTAGAACCTAGAGGTGAGTATGTAACACTAAAGGTAACCATAAGAGCTGAACTAGCTATGGTTGCATTCAACATCTGAGTAGTGACATGAGGAGTATAAAATACTCCTGGGACAATAGCTAAAGTTGGAGTATGAGCTTCTCTCGAACTCTCCCCTAAATCATCCATAACTAACCCTCTGATAATCTAGTAAGAAATTGTTGCTTGTTTCGAAGCACTTAGGATATACACTAACTCTGGATCATCAAGTCCATTTAAAGGATGGTTGAAAGGTCTATCAAATACTTCAGCTTTTAGATCTTCACATTTGGTGATGCATGGTGCAAAAATTGTGTTTCTTATAGTTTATGGCTCACCAAGTAAATCGATGGAACCCATTGGATCAAAAGAACCAACTGTGTTTGTTTGGTGCCTTCATGGACCAGGTGGAGGTTTGAAAGGATTTGGGTGAAGATTTTATATCCTCTAAGAACAACGAAGTGATTGTTATTCCACAGTTAAATATTTTTAAAACAAATCAATTCCTAAGGACAACTAAGTCACACACAACAAAAAGAGACCACCACTAAAAGGATTCATAGGATATCAAACTAGGAAAACAAAGGGCCTTTCAAAGTTCAGTCTCGGTTCATTAAGTCCCACAACTAAAAAACAAAGGTATGAGAATAATTACCAAGGCCTCCATTGATAGTGCTTCTTAGTGCAAGTATCCTCACAAGGTAAGGGATACCCTTTAAGGGTTTTATCAATTTGTCTCAGCATCTATCCAAGATTGGAAGGAATCCCCTTTCCTTTACCATTGTGGTACCTAAGAAAATATACTATGATTACCAATCCCCAGTTAGTGTTCGAGGGAACAACTGAAAGTCGGGATTGTACGTATGGGGATCTTAGAAAATCCCAAAGCCTCAATTGTACCGACACATCACGAGGCCCAAAGATTGGTGCTAAAAAATTCCCCATACATCCAAAATCCAACAAATGTTCAGTTTAAGTATTAGGGGGAACCTCACATGACCTCGTGCTTAACTCTTGTTTGATAGAAGCTTATTGGCCACACTCTTACGGAATTGGATTTATTCCTATCCTTTTGATTGACCACCATGTTTAACAATTAAAATGATCTTGAATAGTTAACTACCAACCTAATCCAAGATCCTAAATTTAATCTAAATTGATGAACCTTATAAAAATAAAGTTCTAATTGATTTTCGATTAAGCATTAATGTTAAACATCTATTGTTACCTAAGGAAACAAAAATGCAAGTAGTGACATTCTTAACACTTACAAGAATTAAAAACATTTTTAAATACATACAAGCATAGAAAGAAAAATGATATTTTATTGTTTTAAGTGCTATACAACACTTTTATAATAACAAAACTTTTCCAACTATTTTTTTTTGTTCCTTTAAAAAACTACTTAAGAATTAAAAACATTTTTAAATACATACAAGCATAGAAAGAAAAATGATATTTTATTGTTTTAAGTGCTATACAACACTTTTATAATAACAAAACTTTTCCAACTATTTTTTTTTGTTCTTTTAAAAAACTACTTAAAAGAGAAAGCGAAATACAACTTTTCTTTTTTCTTTTTAAAAAACTAAAATAATTAACCCAAAGCAAACAAACTTTTCTTTTCTTTTCTTTTTAATAGAAAATTGAAAAAACAATTTCTAACTTTTCAAAAAAAAAAAAATTTACTTTTTATTTCCTCCTCTTTTTCAAAACTAAAAAATAACTACTTTGAAACTTTTTAAAGAAAGGATATATCTTTTCTTTAAAAAAAAGAAAGGTAAACTCTTCTATTTAACAATTGCATGAAAAAAGAAATATCAACAAAATCAATGATGATTGCTTCACTTAATGCACACAAAAATGCAAGTAAAGAAGCACAAACAACCTTTGTGTTTTAATCCAAAAACAATCAACAAGAAAACTTACAAAACAATGAACTTTTTTATCGATTTCTTGTGATTATACAAACATAAAAGCACAAGTAGAGACATAAATCTTTTATAAAAAATCATACCACTAAAAAGATTTACAAAAAATAACTTCAAAACAAAATTTGGGAAAAAACCCTAAATCACAAAAGTATTTTTATTTGTTTTGTTAAAAAAAGTGTTGATTTCTGAAAATACAGACACATTTTAGTCCCTCATAGTTAACTTAGACATCATGCAACCCACATTTCTAGTTCAAATAGAAAGGAACTAAACAAAGAAGATAAATTAGGTGTGCACGTGATGAACATAGGCACGTCACATGCATGCTACTTCCTAGTAAATACATCACGTACAAGGGCATAAACAAGGTTTTTTTCAAAAAACAATGAAGCTACAATAAAAGTACACAAATGTGTACACTCTCACCCGCGTACATGCATGAGAAAAAGAAAAAAAAGAATTTGATGCCTCGACACCAAAATTTATTCCCATAAGGGTCTTAATATGGAAAACTAATGGATTGAGATAATAAAGATTAAAAAAATCAACAGAAACAAAGCAAAAACAGACTGAGAAAATCAATCAACAAACCGAAATCCCTAACTACCCAAAATAAAAATAAAAAAACTCCCCAATAATGTCACCATTTATGTTTCGAGAAATTGAAATTCCCTTGTGTTATTTGGGATAAACCATCATAGAGTGATACCCAAAAATAAAACTCAAGCTATCAGACAAAAAACATATTCAAATCCTTTCAAGCAAACTTTTTTGAAATACACAAATAAGGTTAAAACTGTAACTTACCCATAATCCATTTGGTTGATGTAGAATCCCTAGGCTGGCATTGCTCCAATATTCTCACAAACAATTCAATATTTAACCTGAAAATGAGCAAAGATATAAAGGAAAGTAGTTATTTCTACAAAAGATATGATATATAAACAAATTATTGAATAACTCATCCAAATCACAATAATTAAAAACTGAATTTAAACACTTGAACTGGATCGAAAATAGAGTTCATTATCTAAATTACAAGAAGTTACAAATGGATAGGTTTCACTTGAAAATCATTGCAGCACCATTGTGAAACTTATATCAAAGTCCTTCCACCGAGTTTGTTCACACACTTGTCTGGTTTCACTATGAGAGCTATGCCCAAAATAATCTTTTCAATCCTTTAGCATGATATGGAGTCTTAAGGATGACTAAAAAATGAGTTTTAGATAGGGGAAATGGGTTTTAGCACACAAGGGACAATGGGTCTTGATCAATTCTCAATGGAACATCATGAGGGTACAATGCAATACAATTGGTCAATTTTTCTTCTCCTATTCCTCTTTTGTATTGATGGGGAGACAATTAGGGAAGTTGGAGAAAGCTACTTACATGATTGGGACAATTGGGAATGACCAAAACCAAATTTTTTTTGTAAAGTAAGTTTTTTTTTAGTTTTTAACCCTTGAACAAACATGTACATGGGATATCTAAAGACAAGTTGTGTGGATGCATGATAGATATAGGTAGGTCACATACATATTGGAAACTACACTTTTTATGAGGTTTTTCCAAGAATGAATGTTGTTCATAGCTTATCAGGGACTAAGGGAGTATGGAAAAGAGGTAAATGGATAAAATCGACCATCATAACATCTATGGGACAAGTGGGACAAAATACACTATAAAAAAAGATCATCAATGACATTGTTATTGTCATCATGCATCCTCCTCCTCCTAGTCATTGTGATTATGATCATGATAACCTATATCCTCTAACCCCTTTCCCTTATAACCTATATCCTATAACCCATGCCCTATAGCCTCTAGCTTCTAACTCATATGCTGTAGGAAGCTCATTTATAGGAGCAAAGTTAGCCACTATTTTGGGAGCCAATTGTAATACCCCATGGTATTACACTTATGACTTGAAGTAATTAGTTAAGTGTTAGCATAGAACTTGTAAATAACACGAGACATTATTTATTTGATATTAATAATTGTAAATTAAAGTTTTTATTTTGTAAATAAACATCTCAGAATTCTAAAAGAAATTTTCTTCGAAGGATTCCACTAAAGAGGGAACTTGGTATTGCTAAATGGGAATGAATCTCTAGGTTTGGGATTACAAACAATTATTTTCCTTAACATCAAAGTATTAGAAACCTTATCTCCAAAAAAGTATCAAAAACTCCACAAATATAGTGATAGGTATCATTAGTTTATTAGGTTAAAAGAAAAACAAGAAGACCTATTTTAAGAAATAAAAGTGGGATTCAAATTGGAGAAGGAGTAGTTGTGGATGGATGTGTACAAATGAGTTAAAGGGAAAAAAAGGAAGCTATTAAAAACTGAGAGCCAATTATTTTACCTAGATATTAATTTATACACATGTTTAGTAAAAGAGTAGCTACTTGCATATATAAGGGTATATTCATAGCTGAAGAAATAATAAAATCTATATGGTCAAACTGAAGAGAACTTGTCGGTGTTGCCAAGAGTTTCAACAAGTTTCCATACTTTTACAAAATGGTGTCAAATTGTAACAATGACTTCATGAGAGGACTAGAACACCAACATATGGCTTTGAAACCTCATCACACATGCCACACTCTATGCCATCACTTCCTTTGTTATTAATTGTTAGAATATAATCCGTAGGGATTATATACTTTGTAAATAAATAAATAAAACTGATGTAGGAAACCGAAAAGGCTGGGCGGGAGGTGAAACTCAACCGTCTTGTAAATTGTATAAATATTTGCATTTGGCTATGTAATACAATCAATTGGGAGTTATTACCAACAAGTGGTATCATAGCGCTGCCATAACTCCTTCCTGTTGCCAGTCTGCCCATTCCAAAGACAACAAAGAATCGGTTCAAAGACCCTTCCAAGGGAGATTGCAGCAAGAGAGGCAGAGGGGGCAGAAACAACTCCAGAAAAAGATCAAAGTGCAAACGTTGCGGAAAGACTGGGCACACATCAGATCAGTGTTGGGCTTCATGGGACTCCATCAAAGACAAGCACAACCAGAAGAAAGATGACCAAGATGCTTGTAAATCTTCTGATTCTTGTATTGTTGCACATTGTAATCTTGGATTTAATGAAATGACTTCTCTTTCATCTTACAAAGATTGTTGGATGCTTGATACTGGTGCAACATCACACATGACATTTAGAAAAGACTGTTTTGAAGAACTGAATGAAACAATAGATGGCATAGTTTACTTTGCAACTAAGTCAAGTATTAAACCAAAGGGAATGGGCACCATTCGATTGAAGATGCCTGGATTCCCTGATTTCTTGTTGAAGAACGTTCGCTATCTTCCAGAGTTGCAGAGAAGCCTGCTGTCCTTGGTGGAGATTCGACAGCAAGGCCATTCCATCCACATGTTTGATGGAATCGTTGAAATAAGAAAGTCCTCTGACAACCAAGTCATCATGACTGGATACGAAGATGGAAAGCTGCTGAAGCTCAAGGGTTCATCCGCAAGATTTCAGAACTATGCCTACCTCTCTCAGCATGGAGAAGGTAATATGTCATCTAGCTCATTATGGCATGCAAGATTTGGTCATCTAAATTATAAGAGTCTTCGTTTGTTGAGAAAGAATGGTGTATTTGGCTTGCCCACCATTCCTAAAGAGAAGAATAAATGTGATGCATGTATTTTAGGGAAACATAGTAAGCTGCCATTCCATGAATCTAATTTCAGAGCAAGTAGGAAATTAGAGTTAGTACATTCTGAATTATGTGGCCCAATGCCAACTCCTTCAGCAAATGGGAACAAGTATTTTATGACATTTGTTGATGACTACTCAAGAATGTGCTGGACATACTGTTTAAAGACAAAATCATAAGCATTTCAAACATTCAAAGACTTTCATGCATTGATTGAAAAACAAGCACAATCAAAAATTGGTACACTTCGTACTGATAATGGAAAAGAATACACTTCAAATGCTTTTGAAGCTTATCTTCGTCAACATGGAATTGCACATCAGACTACAGTTCCCTACAATCCTCAACAAAATGGTGTAGCAGAAAGAATGAATAGAACCATAATGAATATGGTTCGCTCAATGATGTTTTTCAAGAATGTAAAACTAATGTTTTGGGGTGATGCAGTAAAATGTGCAGCATATTTGAGAAATAGAAGTCCATCAAATGCACTTGATAACAAGACTCCACATGAAATGTGGTTTGGCCATCTCCCTTTAGTCAGGCATCTCAGAGTTTTTGTTTCCACCTGTTATGCCTTGATTCCGAAGGAGCAAAGAAACAAGCTTGGTGCTCGAAGTAGAAAGTGCATTTTCCTGGGGTACGAAGAATACTCCAAGGCATACCGTCTGTATGATGAGGTAAACAAGAAATTTGTTATTTCCAGAGATGTCATTTTTCTTGAAACTAATAAAAATGACCAGTCCATTGAGAGGCAGCTTGATCATCTGGAAAATTATCCTCATCCAAAGAACTATTATGAAAATGAATATGAAATTCCAAATCTTGAAGGGGGGATTCCTATTCTGGATCAACCTTTGGAATTTCCATATGGAGCACCAACTCCCTCGCATGAAGAAGTTCCTGCTACTTCACTTGAACAAGAGGTTCAACTGAATGATGT
>LPNX010890974.1:0-26263 GCA_001517045.1 Pseudotsuga menziesii | reverse complement strand
AAGTTGCAGACATCTTCACCAAAGCGCTTGGACGAGAAAAGTTTGAAAGATTCAGAAACATGCTCGGACTTATGAACACCCCTTCGGATTAAGAGGGGGATTATATACTTTGTAAATAAATAAATAAAACTAATGTAGGAAGCTGAAAAGGCTGGGCGGGAGGTGAAACTCAACCGTCTTGTAAATTGTATAAATATTTGCATTTGGCTATGTAATACAATCAATTGGGAGTTATTACCAACATTAATGAACTCTAATTTTCCTATACTTAGTCAATTTTCAGAGTTTCAGCAAGTTGCCATATTTTTACAGAATGGTGTCAAATTGTAAAAATGGCTTCATGAGAGCACTAGAACATCATCATATGACTTTGAAACCTTATCATACATGTCATGTCATTTCCTTTTTCATTAATGAACTCCTTCAACATCAATGGAAACTATACTCAACATCTGTATATCCATCCATCCATCCATATATCAGCCTTTCCCAATATATTGAGGACCCTATTGTGAATGAATCCTTTCTGGATGAAAATTTATTCCTGGATGAAAGGAAATAAGAAATTAAAAAACCATTATTTTAGAATTCGATTTAATATATAGTTTATTTAAAACTATAGGTAAACAATAGGAAAAATAAAAAATTATAGCATATAGGAGCAAATTAATAAGGAGAAAACTATATATATATTCCATGTGATATTTTGCATATACATTTAGAGGGAAAACTTCAACATCACTTATAGAAATATAATTCAAAATAATTAACTTTTTCAAAATCTAATTGTTATAACTTTTTCAACTAAATAATTAATTTAAAAGTTTATTTATTTTTAGTTTATTTATTTTTAATTTTTATTATTTGTAATATTTTTAAATTTGTACTTAAAATACAAATACACACATATTTAATAAGAATACATATATTTGGTAAATAGAAAGTATTATAGTTATTGGTTAATATAGAAATACAAAAATACAAATTTATATGAATTTTCTATTCGTATCAAGTTCAACAATATTATAGGATTACTAAAATCAATATAAAAAACAAATTACTATCCTTCGCAAAGTATATCATAGTTATTATACTTATAAATATTAGCCAATAGATATCTAGACATAATAAAGTTTTACAAAACATATAATGATAAAGAGTTGTGGGAACCCATTTTTGCTACTAGCTTCCTCCTATCCTCTTGTTGCATGGTTGGTATCAATATTAACAATTCCATCCCAATCCATATCTACTTCCACTCTGTCTTCTCCCTTGTTGTCGACTGAGTCTATTCACTTAGAAAATTTGACATTTGATGATGTGGATAAGGAATCCCTTATATTAAGAAGGCTCCATTAGGTTCCAAGAGCATGTATTTGCCACTTTTTTAAGAATTTTTTCCATTACCACCACTTAAGAATTATTATGAACTTTTTCTAGTGCATGCACTTTGCTAACCATTGAGAAAATTGAGGTGTATTCCTCATGATGAGACTTTTGTGCCTTCTTAATATCTTGTGAAATATTGAGATATCACATAACATACATCGTTTGGAAAGGAGTGTTTGCATTCCATTGTATTTTGCCTCTAGGATTGTTTAAAATAACATGGGATCGAGGGAGGAATCAAGAACATGGTAGGTGTTATATATCAAATCGACACTACTCCGTTCGTGATGATAGTTCAAAAGACGACTCTTAAAAGTATCACTATTCTCTCACAAAAAGGACACTTATAGATGGGACAACTTATGATTTGACCCTTATTAATGGCCTTAATAATTGAAAATGAAATCCCAACATCTTTTCATTAAATCATAAGAATTATAAACACAAAAAGAGAAAATTCACGCCCTACACATTATTAGGGCATGAGAAATTTGCATCTTGCTCTTGAATAGGGAATGGATGATTCAAAAACTAATTCTACACACCTTTCACACTAGAAAGGAGTGAATCATTCACATGTTTGTTGTGAATTGGGTGTGAATTCTCCTAATTTCATAAAAATATAAAAAATTGAAATATGGGATATAAGGAAGTTATACAAACCATCTTACCTAGTTGCAACTCCCTAACCAATCGGTAACCATTTACTACTACTTCCTCCAAACATAAAAGGGAATTGAAATAGACCAGGGGGGACACCTAGACATCCCAAGTTATGCTGAAGTAATTACTCACATAACGTTCATCTCTATCCATTAGAAATCCTTGGTGTTGACCCTATTATCCATGAATCTTGAAGTCTCCTCCCTCATGTAGCTTCACCCATCATATACATCTAGTGGACTAGAGGGAGATTGTTGGAGTGCATGAGAAGGGAGACCAAAATATTCAGGTTTGATAAGGTGTCAAGCAATGAGAAGGTATAGATTGTACTTGTTTCATTGCTAAAATCTAGATTTTACATCTTTCCCTCCCCCAATCTGGTGTTCTTGTGATTGTGGTTTGACATAATTTGTTTGTATTTTACATTGAAATTGATTACACAGTTAATGTTCTTCTCATTTTCAATTCATTTACATTCTTTCTTAAGTGCCAAATTGGATTGAGAAAGGTTGTATTTGTGGTTTTGTAGGTTTTAATTGGGAATCAAGGAGTGGATACATAGAAATACAAAGGAGAAACTAGGACAACCTTCTTAAATGGTACATACCCTTCTTCTCCCTAATTCTTCTCTAGTATTAGATTTGCTTATTGAAGTTTGTATGTGGTTTTATGCATGTGTATGAGTATAAATATATATGTAAACATATTCAATTAGGTCAATCTTAACGTTTTTAGTACATTGGTGATCTTTCCCTTGTAATAGGATTCATTTCCAAACAATAGTAGGCATTATATTAAGGGTTGAAAAGACCAATGACACTGCACTTCCTGAAAATAAACAAAACCATGAAAAAAGGGAAGAATCCCAAAATAACAAGGGTATATGTAACTCCAACAAAACCACCAAACTCAAAAGGAAAGAGTTATAGAAATAAGGCATTTGATGTCAAATAAGTAATGGGATCTAATAAGTAGACAAGACGACACTGCTACTGGAAAGAAAGGAAACTATAGAATTTTAAAGAGGGAGCCACCCACAATTTAATACTATACCCCAATCCACTTACATCATTCATGCTTGAATGTATAGGGAACATGAAAGAATGAAAACCATAAAGTGTTGTAAGGAATATTTGAACCAATATAATTGAGCAAGGGAGTGAGATTAAAACTTACTATATTGAGACCAAATCAGAATTCTCTCCTCTCCCATACCAAACCAAATGAAAACGAGTCTTTCCATCGATTCTATGAAATTAAATTCATATCAATTCCATAATGAATTCTCTTGTGCATGCAATTATACAAGAGTACCTGGAAAATAGTAGAATTTGTGTTGGATAAATAACTAGTCCTTGGCACCATGGATATGTGGGAGGCATGGAACTCATGTCGAATATACCATAATTTAGGGGATGGGAAGTAAACCAATTTCTCCACAACATTAATTATCCCTTATTTTTTCCTTTTACCTCCATTATCTAAAAAATACTCTTTGGAGTTGAGATGCCTTAAGATATGGAAAAATGATACATTTTCAAACCTTTTGGTTTTAATTTTGAGTCATTGAAGAATCCTCACAATATTTGCTTCATGAAGAGGAGAAGGGCCATTCATGAGATTTATAAAAATATTTGAGTCATTGATAATTAAAAGGTGCATAATCCTTCTCAAGTCAATAAATATCATCCCTTGAAATAGACCAAGTGCCTCAACCTAGTTATTTATCAATTTCCCCTATCCCCATTGGAAGGATGTTTCCTAGTTTCTGTTGGGATCAACTAGAACCCCTCCACACCTTCCCCCGCTCACTTAAAATATATTTAAAAGTCCATGTTGTTCACATTTTATATTTTAAGAAACTATGTATGGTTGAATTATTTTTCTTCCATGTTTGAACCTCTTTAGGTCTTATAAGGAGATTTTGGAGAACCTCTTTGGGTATTTTGTTCATATCCTAGTACCAATTTTTGTTGTAGGCTATTTTGAGTAGTTGACCCATGCCGTGATTGACCAACTTGGTTTGGAATTCAATTTTGGGGTGGAAAGTAGTATAAAATTATGGCTTTCAATCTAGTAATTGCCAAAGTACCTTCCAAGAATGCCCGAGAAAAAATGCAACTAGATTTGAGTTTATAGTGCTTTTGGAAGGTCGTAAGGTACCATGAAATAAAATACATAGACATTTCCTTTCAAGGACATGTGGAAATGGGAAGTGGTTGGTACAATCTAATATCACAATTTCCATGTTTTTTATTGATCATAATTCATAATTCCTCGCACAACCACCAATTTGTGGGGCCATAGAAGGACAAAAAAATGCTTCTATAAATGAGCAAGAGTATTTTAGATGCCAAATTGTCATCCTATAAAGAGAAGGGTGGAATTCATGCAACAATAACAGGCGTGCCTCTTAAGTAGGAACATAGAGTTGTTATATGTGATATAAATAGCTATCATGAATATCCTAGAAATGGGATTGAGTTGACCATAGTAGGTTTTTTGAGGGCATAGATAATTGGGCCAAAGACAAGATCTACTACATGATTATATTTCTAGGAATCAAAAGTGGGCACTTGGACTTTTAATATCTGTAATACCTTGGTAGGTGGGTGACTTAGAACCTCTGCCACTTGATCGACACATCTCTTCTTGTATTTAATGACGAGGTGAAATTGTTGCATATAGGCGGTCCATATCAAGTGGTACTCTTCTTGTAGCTTATATTGAGAATTAAGGAAAATTTAAGGGATGATGGTCTAGATGGCAAGGATGCTTTCATTTACCAACAAATAATGATGCCATTGTTTTTCACTATGCACCAAGGAATATAATTCCTTGTCATATATGATGTACTTTAATTTGGTAGTTGATAAGGATTATGAGTGGTAAGTGAGAAGATGTCCTACCTATTTGAGGATGGTGCTAGGGATGTCGAAATCTAACATGTGGAGGACATCCAATGAAAATAACATATTCTTGAGTTGTTGAAACATGGATTTAGTTTTGAATTCCAATAGAAGACATGTTGATTGGAAGAACATGCAAGCGATGTGCTAGTTGTGAAAACTAGAAAACAAACTTGTGATAAAAAATATATCCCCAAGAAAGACCTTGACTCCTTGAGCTCTATGACTAAGTGAGGCAATGACTATTCCAAGAGTGTTTTGACATTGTGGGGATATAATTGAAAAAATCCTTTTGAAATGAAAAATCATAGATAAGAAACTATCTACTGACACAAGATAGACTTTTTCAGGTTGACCTAGAGTTGATTGGTATGTAAAATACCAAGTACTTGGAACAGATGGAAGATATGACTGTCCCATGTTCTATTGAAAATTAGTATGTCATCCATATAAATAATGAGAAACCACACCAGATGAATATGAAATGGATAATTGATGATCCTCATAAAATTATCTAGGGTGTTGGTTACGCCAAAGGGCATAACCAATCGCTCATATTGAACTCAAATTTTGTCTTAAACATTGTCTTCCATACAATAGTTTCCTTGATGCAGACTTGACGGTACTCAAAGGTTATGTTATCTCCTAAATAAATTAGTCTTCAATAGGTCAGACTCATAAAATTTATTTTTGCATAGTGATGAAGATTTCAGGGCACATCATGAAATATTTTTGTGTGTTTAATAAAGTTGGAACGCTTTGTACTCTGTTTTTTCATAAAAATCAAAGTTTAGCTTTCAGTGGCTTAGGCAAACATCTCAACTGCTCATTAGCCACCAAAAATCCCAGATTTCGGCAGCTTAAAAACTGGATCCAAGACTGCCTTAATCATTGAAATATCCAAAAGGGGAAAATGGTTAGCGCATTCATCACAATCAGACACTGTCAGCATGGAAAGCATCAGCATCAAGTCATTAACCACTGAAAATACAAGATCTGCAGTTAATCATGAGTTGGTAGGAGCCATGGTTTTGAAAGAAAGGTGACATATCTGAACCCTAACCCTCTCATCCCTACACCTATCCCAGGTCTGCAGTTTAACTATCATGAGCATCATGTTTCCAGCTCCAATAATCGCGTTCCAAGAAATGTACCAGTGCACGGGTCTCATCAAAATAGTCCATCATCCAGTTCAAGTCCCAATTGCCAAGTAAAAAACAAACATTGAAGCTAGTGAAAACCCCTCCTTAATCCATTTCCTATTTTTTGCATGTGTTTTAATCAGCTAGGATTCCTGAACCCCCACGCCGTAATTGTCTTCCCCAAAGCTGGATTTTTCCAATTTGTAGGTACAAAAGCAGTCTAAAGGATGAAAAGAGGGGGACCTGCCCTAAGATAAGAGCTGGGTGACATTGGCTACCTAGAAGCACATCCAAAGGTATGTCATCTATTCAAGGATGTAGGCTGCTACAGATTTTGTGAAAAGGTTCAGGGATCTCATCAACAAGTGGTAGAAGCATTTGACCTCACATTTGATGGCTCAAAGGAAGTAATTGGCAAAGACGAATTCCAAGTGGATGAATCTTTAGTAGCTGAAGTGACAGAGCTCCTAAGGACTGGAGAGACCTGGTTTAAAACCATTGTCACAAAGAACATAGAATTCAGGTCTTACCTGCAACCTGAGCACAAAAAACTCATATGGAAGAAGAGCATACCTACATCCTGGCTGGAGGAAAAATGGCATCACCTGTTGAAAGCAATCCTAGTCTACATAAACTGTGAGGACATATACAATAGGGTAATGATCTACCACTTCAAACTAATTAATCATTTCAGTGGTAGGAACCCCTTGAACCTACCTTTTTACCTCTACAAAATCCTGATTAAAATGGCTCATCAGGTTAGGGCCGAGCCAACCAAGATTGCAGGCAGGTTATATCACCATGGCTTGATCAAGCTAATTGTCCTACAGCTGTTGTAAAGGAGAAACGTCGCTTGGACATTCTTCCTATTCTGGAATGAGTTTGACACATAATTGCAGCCAAAGACAAAAAGAATTCCCCTTCAAAAAGGTCTTCCACCCCCAGAAGTGGCAAAAGGAAGAGGAGAGTCATCTCCCCAATTGCAGTTGGCCAGAACTCTCCATCTTTTAAGATGGCCAAAAAGAACCTAGACTTCAGTAACGTAATAGAGAAGGAGGAGGCTCCAGCACAAGTTAAAAATATCCTCAACCTGCCATACACTGATTCTGAGGATGAAGAGGAGCAAGGAGTTGACCTAACAAAGAAGGTTGTAGCAGAGCATGAGGAGCTTCCCTCACCTACACCAAGGGAGGATCTAGTTGAACAAGTGATAGGGGCTTCCTCTAACAAACCTAGGTCCCAGAGAATCAACCAGATATTAAGGCAAGCATATGAACTAGAGGTCCTAGAGAGAGAAATCAAAATATCTAATGCAAGATTAACCAAAAGAAATACTGAATTGCATGACTCTCTTCTAGAAATGAGAGGGATGTATAAGCTGCTGCAAAAAAGAAATATCAGATTAATGAAGGACAACGCTAGGATCTATAGGAAGATCAGGCTGTTAAGATTGCAGATGAATAATTCAAACCCTAAATCTCAAGCACACCTTGCACTGGAAACCCTAGCAGAGGAAACAATAAGCCTTCAGGATCTGGAGGCAGCCTGTGATGCTGATTCTATTCCAAAACCTATGCAAGTTGCAGAAATACCAAAAGGTTAGAATTGAAGCTATAAAGCCTCAGGACAAAGGGTGATTAAAATTTTGATTAAATTTTGAAGAAACGGAGCTTTCGGTGGCTTAGGAGAACACCGCATATATTCATTAGCCACCGAAAACAGAGCTTTCGACAGCTTACAGACCCAGAATTTTGTTTTCTTAGCCACCGAAAGCACAGAACCGTGCAGAAAGGCATAGTTCCACACAGAAACGACTTTGGTTGATCCAAACACCTTATGGATGATTTATAAGGTTGAAAATTATTTAAAGACACTAGTATCTTGGGTCTATTCCAGTTTTGAAGGTGCCAACGAGGTGAAGTAAGGTCACAAACCCTATCTACTCTGACAAAGTGTGACTTGTCTGCTGGATAGCAAGTCCAAGTTCTAATTCAGTGTTCACTATAGTTATTAAAGAGTTTGAGGAGTAAGAAAGTGTTGGAGTTAGGTATATTAGCACTTAAGTTAGGGTTTTTGACCTAATTTTGCAAAACAATTATGTTTATCTATTTTTAGTAAATTCAATCCAATTTTTCAAGACCTGAAATAAATTTTGTAAAGGCTATAAAGCCTATGACTAAGGTTGAAGCAAGGGCTCGACTTCAGATACTTTTAGACCCTTATTGTAATCAAGCTTCTCATGTTCTTCATCATTTAATATAAGCTCTTTTGCCATTATATGTTCAGGTTCCATCTCTTTTCTGATTTGTACTTGTGCTTGGATGTTTGATTCAGGTTTATTCTTTTTGTCTAATACCAGATAGATGCCATCCCATCTCTGTGTTGATGAGTTGAATTGCAAGTATCTTTCCTTGTTATGATTAGTAATTCATATGTGAGTGCCTTATATATGAATCTTCCAGCATAGTGAGTTCTTCATTTATTCATCTTTACTACAAACCCTATGAACATTGATAGTTAGAATCCTTGTCTATTTGATTGAGTATTATGCATGTCTTGAGTGTGTGAGGTATTTTGGGTCATCTGACTTGATCCATTGAGAAAACCATTAAAAAATATTGAAGTTACCAGGTTGATGAGTTGAATTGCAAGTATCTTTCCTTGTTATGATTATCCATTCATATGTGAGTGCCTTATATATGAATCTTCCAGCATAGTGAGTTCTTCATTTATTCATCTTTACTACAAACCCTCTGAACATTGATAGTTAGAATCCTTGTCTATTTTATAGAGTATTATGCATGTCTTGAGTGTGTGAGATCTTTTAGGTCATCTGACTTGATCTATTGAGAAAACCATTAAAAAATATTGAAGTTACTAGGAATCCTCGAGCTGCAACCTAGAGGAGTTTATTGGAGAGCTAACAGATTGGCGCCGTTGTCGGGGAGAAGATATTAAAGCTCAACTTTCCTAGGGGACGACATAGGCCCTACTTTGATGATAGACAAAGTTGGGATACTATTTGGGTTGTAATAATCTATCTAGCGACTCCGTTGAAATAAGGTGGCTTCGAAAAGACCAAGTACCAGAGAAAATACTCAAAAGCCACCTATAACACCTATATCAGATCCTAAAAAGATTCAAAAGGAGAGGAAGAGCTTCACAAAGGAAGGATTCCATATCTGCAAGGGGGGCCGCATCAAGTACTTCCATAGGTATTTCTCCTGTTGTGAATATTCTTCTACTGAAGCATTTGGTTCTTAGAAATTTATAAGTGAATCATAAAATTTTAGGGTTGAGGAATCTTCAAGCATTGTTGCTTGTGTAGATCCAATCCTTAGCGACTCCACTGAGGTAGATCTACCACAAATACTTTCTCAGCTACTACCCAAACCAGAAGCATATCCTTCTGCCATTTCCATACCCACATCCAATATGGCTGCCCCTCTAACCAAGTTGGAAAGGATCCTTGTTTCCAGATATGCCCCTATAAATTTGCCTAACCCCCTTTCTGCTATGCCTACTGGATATTATCTAAAATATATGCCTAAGTTTACTGGGGAGGGATATTTCACACCCGAGGAGCATTTAGAGGCATTATACAGTTATGCTAAGAATATAAACATTGAATAAGAGGATGTGTGGACTAGGGTTTTTGTGCAAAGTCTAGATGGTCAGGCTAGGAAATGGTTCAAAGAGTTACTTGTTGGATCAGTAGCTGGCATTGAAGCCCTATATGACATATTTTTGAAGCATTGGGGAGAAAGAAGAGACCACCTTTACTATTCACAAAATTTAGTAATTTGAGGAGAGAGAATGGTGAGTTTCTTTCAAATTTCACAAAAATATTTAACAATATGTTCAGCAAGATCCCTGCTGAGATCAAGCCATCTGACACTTCAGCCAAAATCACTTATGCCAATGCTTTTGATTATGAGTTTTGTCTTCTTCTCAGAGAAATAATATATTCTTCTTTGTCACTCATGCAAGATGCTTCTCTTGAATTTGAGTCTAATATCGTTGCATCTTAGAAGGTTAAGGGAAAAATGGACAGGAAGAAGCAACCGTCAGATCCTCTAGGGGATTCTTCATCAGAGAATAAAATGGAGAAAATGGCCAAAACATTGGACAGTTTGACAACTGAAATGTCCAGACTTAAAGAACGAGGGAAAATACCTATGAGAGGTAAAGGACCAAATGATTTTGCTCCCAGAAACCCTAATTTTGTCTCTTACAGAAGAAATAACCCACCAGCTCAAATCCTTCAAAGGGATAGGAATCTAGCTAAGGATCAAAGAATCAAAGTTCCTTTCCAAAATGCTATGTTAGAGGAAGAGTTTGCTTAGGAAGAAGGGGAGGCAGAAGACAATATCAACTGTATGGAAGATGAAGTTGATCTCTCTTTTTTGACACAATCAGATTATGAGGAAGCCCTCATGAATGAGCAAATTACTAAAGAATCCTTATATCAGGCAGATGATCATGAAGGTTATGATTTGAGATCCAAAATTGTTGCTCCCGTGAAGAAGAGTCTTGCCCCTACAAAGTAGCCTGCTCCTCCTGCTAACAAGATTGCTGCTCTTTCAAAGAAGATGGATGCTCCTCCAAAACAACAGAAAAGGCCATTACAGCCATCAACCCATGATCCTATTAAGCTCAAAGCTCAACCACAAGAGGTAAGAACTTCTGACAAATTATCCTATTCTTTCAATCTTGAATAAAAAATTCAGAAATTAAATATCCCTTTTCCCTTGATAGAGCTTATGAAGAATGATTCCTTCAAGTCATCCATATTGAAATCCCTTCAACCAAGGACACCCATAGATGTTGACTTTGTGAACTTGCAAGATGATAAGTCCACAGTAATCCTAGGTCCTATGATTGAAGAACTAGATGAGTCTTGTCCACCTTTATACATATCTCTGAACATCCATGACAAGATCCTTCAGAACTGTTTGCTTGACTCAGGAGCATCCCACAACCTAATGCCAAAAGCAGTGATGGATGAGCTTGGACTCAACATTACAAAAACCTACCATGATATTTTCTCTTTTGACTCTAGGAAGGTCAAATACCTAGGCCTCATAAAAGACCTTCTCATAAACCTCTCCCAACTGCCTTCAAAAAGCGTAGTGATGGACATAGTAGTGGCTAACATCCCACCTAAGTTTGGCCTCCTTTTGTCTCGCTCGTGGAGTAAAAGGCTGGGTCGTACCCTTCAGATGGATCTTACATATGCTACAATCCCAATGTTTGGAGGGGAGACCAAGAGAATTTACAGAGAAAATAAGTTTACCTACATCATCAGTAATGCCAAGAATTCTATAAATCATCTCATCTATGTAGTAGACACAAACTTTGGGCATGCATCCCGCAGATAGATTACTAGCAGCCAACATCCATGCAGCTTACAAAACCAACATATCAGCCACCTGAGGAAGTAACCACCTCTATCTGTAGCATGTTTTTTGATGGGGCCAGTACTCAAGCCTCAGTAGGTGCAGGTGTAGTCCTAATTTCTCCTTCAAAAGATACTATCCATTTGTCCTATAAGCTTGATTTCAAGACTACTAACAACATAGCAGAGTATGGGTCATTGCTGTTGGAAGTAAAGGCTGCCAAGGAAATGGGAATCATGTGCCTGAAGATCTTTGGAGATGCAGATCTCATCATACAACAGGTGAACAATAATTTTCAAGCAAAGAATGTTAGGCTGAAGGCATACAGAGATGAGGTATGGAAAATTAGGGACTCTTTCATGTTTTTGGAAGTCTCCTATATACCTAGAGCTATGAACCATCTAGCTGATTCCCTTGCTATCTCTGCAAGTATGTTCATTCCCCCTTTTCCTCCTAAGTTGAGCTATGAGATCCAAGTCAAGTACAGGCCATCCCTCCTTGATAATGTGAAATTTTAGAAAGTTTTTGAAAAAGATGATGAACTTAGTAAATTTCTCCAGGTTGTAGATGAGTTTTCTCATATGCATATTGATCAAGAAAACCTAAATATGGAAGAATCCCAGAGGCCCAAATCAGAAGATAAAATAGGAAAACAAAATATTGTTTAGTTGCCTAGCAATTATATACCTTGAGGTCTAGTACCCCTTGAAGAGATTTTTTATCATAATGATGTCCCCTTTAAACCTGTGAAAAGGGAGAAATACCCTGTTGTCCATGGGCAGAACCTAGCCAGCCAAAGTCATCCAAAATTCATAAATTTGTCCTCTGAGTTGATTATTGATCATAATTCAGAACTTTGCAGTCTTATGAAAGAGTTTGCTGATGTATTTTCTTGGGAATACAGTGATTTGAAAACCTAAGACACAACTATCATCCAACATAGGATTCCCTTGGAAAAGGACACCATCCCTTTCAAACAGAAGCTAAGACCTATCAGTCCCCTCCTACTGCCAGTGATTGAGAAAGAAATCCAAAAGCCCCTTAATGAAAAAATGATAATCCCACTCAGGTATTCTAAATGGATTGAAAACTTAGTGGTGGTGAGGAACACAAATGGGGATATTAGGTTATGCATTGATTTCAGAAAACTAAACAAATGCTCCAAGAAAGAAAACTACCCCTTACACAAAATGGAGCATCTGTTGCAAAGAGTCTCAGGAGCTAGTGTCATGTCATTCCTAGATGGTTTCTTTGGCTACAATCAAGTTTCTGTACACCCTGATGATCAAGAGAAGACTACATTTACCACTCCATGGGGTACTTTCATGTATGCCAAGATGCCATTTGGGCTAATGAATGATGGGGCCACCTTTCAGAGAGCCATGGGCATAGCGTTTGTAGGGTTAAAGGACAAGTTTGTTCTCATATACCTTGATGACCTCACTATTTACTCCAACAGCCATGAAGACCATTTGTAGCACTTAAGGAGGGTGTTTCTGAAATGCAGACAGTTTGGGATATCTCTGAACCCAAAGAAGTCTCAATTTGCTCTCAGGGAGGGAAAGATCCTAGGTCACATAGTTTCAGCAAAAGGTGTGAAGATTGATCCTATTCGAGTTGAAGCAATCCAGAAGTTGTCCATACCTAGGTCAAAAAAGGATATTCAGTCATTCCTAGGTAAGATAAAAATTTTCAGGAGGTTTATCCCAAAATATTTTGAGTTGGTAAAACACATAACATCTATGTTAAGGAAGGAAGTTGAAATCAAATGGATAGAGCAAGCAAGAAACTATTTTGAAGCCATCAAGAAGGATATCATGGAATCTCCCACTCTGATTAGTACAGACTACACCAAGGGCTTCTACATTTTCTCCTTTGCTTCCTATGACATAGTGGCAGCAGTTTTGTTACAGAAAGATGATGAAGGCCTTGATCACCCCATTGATTTTTTCAGCAAGACATTGAGGGATGCTGAGTTGAAGTGTGATCCTATCGAGAAATAGGCCTATGCTCTCATTAAGTCACTGAAAGCCTTCAGAATTTACATCCTACATGCAAAGGTCTTGGCCTATGTCCCTTTAGCTGTCGTGAAGGATGTTTTGACCCAGCCTGATATTGATGGAAAGAGAGCCAAGTGGATTGCAAAGCTGATTGAATTTGACATAGATGTAAAGCCTACCAAGCTGGTGAAAATACAAGGCCTAGTTAAGCTCATGGCTAAAGAAAATCATGATCTATTGAGAATGAATTTCATTGGTATAAGTTCAGCAAACCTACAGATAGAGGTAGCAACAGAGGTAGCAACAGAGGAGTAGCATGATAGCCAACAGGTTGCTGAGAACTTGTCTTCATGTGAGTGGCACTCAGGTATTATTCATTGCTTGCAAAGTTTAGAAGTTCCCCCTGAGCTAAGCCTGAATCAAGTGCAGGATCTTAAGCTTAAGTTTGTTAAATTTTGTATAATTGATAAGTTGATGTATTGGAAAGATCCTTCTGGTGTTTCGCTGAGATGCTTAGATAAAGAAGAGCCAGTTCAGGTAATACATCAGTTTCATTCAAGCACATGTGGGGGGCATCATTACTAGAATACTACAGCCCATAAGATTCTGAGGGTGGGTACTATTGGCTTGTTCTTTTATTTGATGTGTGTACCTATCTAAAAGCCTGTGAAAAATGCCAAAGATTCGTAGGAAAGCATCAGCTCAGATCTTTTCCCCTTAGACCTATTGTAGTGAATGGTCCTTTCCAGTAGTGGGGTCTTGATTTCATAGGTGAGATTAATCCTTCATCAAGTGGTTAGCACAAGTGGATCCTAGTATCCACAGATTATTTCACCAAGTGGATAGAGGCAGTCCCCACAAGGAATGCCACTCACCAAGTCATCATGAAGTTTTTATATGAGAACATCTTTATCATATTTGGCTACCCATTAAGGCTAGTGACTGATAATGCACCAGATTTTAAAACCGGGGCATTGGTTAACATGTGTGAGTCAATGGGAATTCAATTGGTGCATTCTACTTCATATTACCCTCAAGGAAATGGCCTTGTTGAGTCACCTAATAAGAGCCTAGTTATAATCATCATAAAACTATTGGAGAATAATCATAAGAGCTAGGATTCTAAGCTAAAGTTTTCTCTATGGGCTAACAGAGTGACCATTAAAAAGTCCATAGGAACTTCTCCTTTTAAGTTGGTTTATGGTACTGAGGCCATTTTTCCCATTCAGTTGATTCTACCAGTTGCCAAGTTCTTTAAGGAGGAACACGATGAACCAAATGACATGGTAAGGAGGATGCTTGATTTGGTTGAGCTGCAGCAAGTCAGGGAGCAACTAGTGGAGAAGTCAGAAGCTCACCAAAAGAAGATTAAAATTATTTTTGACAATAAGGCGAAGGTGGACAATTTTCAGGTTGGAGACTAGGTTCTGAAATGGATTTTGTCAGGCAGGATAAGGGAAAGCATTGTAAATTTGATTCTCTGTGGATAGGCCCTTTTGTGATAGCTTAGGTGCAACAGAACAACACTTTCAAACTGCAAAATATGGAAGGTGAGGAGGTGTTTGATGGCCCAGTCAATGGGCGATTTCTGAAGCTATATTTCATCTAAGGCTTCAAATCCTTATTATTGTAAAATATTTTTTTTGTTTTGTTTTTGCAAAAATAACTCCATGCCCAATGGAACAATAGAATATAGGTTTAATTCTTATTTTTTCAGGAAAGGAATTTGGTCTGGGGTTCTTGGGACCTCACAGGAAGGTTACCATCCCCGAGCAAGAGCCAGATGTTATCTCCTAAATAAATTATTCTTCAATAGGTCAGACTCATTTTTTCATAGCGATGAATATTTCAGGGCACATCATGAAATATTTTTGTGTGTTTAATAATGTTGGAATGCCTTGTACTCTGTTTTTTCATAAAAATAAAAGTTTAGCTTTTGGTGGCTTAGGCGAACATCTCAATTGTTCATTAGCCACCGAAAATCCTAGCTTTTAGCAGCTTAAAAATTGGATCCAAGACTACCTTAATCATCGAAAGATCCAAAAGGGGAAAACGGTTAGTGCATCCATCACAATCAGACACCGTTAGCATGGAAAGTGTTAGCATCAAGTCGTTAACCGCTGAAAAGAAAAGATATGCAGTCAATCATGAGTTGGTAGGAGGCATCATTTTGAAAGAAAGGTGACATATCTGAACCCTAACCCTCTCATCCCTACACCTGTCCTAGTTCTACAGTTTAACTATCACGAGCATCATGTTTCTAGCTCCAATAATCATGTTCCAAGAACTATGCCAGTGCACGGGTCTCATCAAACTACTCCATCATCTGGTTCAAGTCCCAATTTCCAAGTAAAAAAAAAACATTGAAGCTAGTGAAAACCCGTCCTTAATGCATTTCCCATTTTTTGCATGTGTTTTACTGAGCCAGGATTCTTGAACCCCTGCACCATAATTGTCTTCCCCAAAGCTCAATTTTTCCAATTTGTAGGTACAGAAGCATTCTAAAGGATGAAAAGAGGGGAACCTGCCCTAAGACAAGAGATGGGTGACATTGGCTACCTAGAAGCACATCCAGAGGTATGTCAGCTATTTAAGGATGTAGGCTGCTACATATTTTGTGAAAAGGTTCAGGGATCTCATGAGCAAGTGGCAGAAGCATTTTCTCTCACATTTGATGGATCAAAGGCAGTAATTGGCAAAGAGAAATTCAAGTTGGATGAATATTTGGTAGATAAAGTGATAGAGCTCCCAAGGACTGAAGAGAGCTGGTTTAAAACCACTCTCACAAAGAACATAGAATTCAGGTCTTACCTGCAACTTGAGCACAAAAACCTCATGTGGAAGAAGAGCATACCTACATCCTGGCTGGAGGAAAAATGGCAGCACCTGTTGAAAGCAATCCTAGTCTACATAACCTATGAGGGAAGATACAATAGGGTAATGATCTACCACTTCAAACTAATGAATCATTTCACTGGCAGGAACCCCCTGAACCTACCTTTTTACCTCTACAAAATCCTGAATAAAATGGCTCATCAAGTTAGGGCTGAGCCAACCAAGATTGCAGGTAGGTTATATCACCATTGTTTGATGAAGCTAACTGTCCTAGAGCTATTGCAAAGGAGAAACGTCGCCTAGACATTCTTCCTATTTTGGAATGAGTTTGACACAGAATTGCAGCCAGAGGACAAAAATAATTTCCCTTCAAAAAGGTCTTCCACCCCTAGAAGTGGAAAAAGGAAGAGGAGAGCCATCTCCCCAATTGTAGTTGGCCAGAACTCTCCAACTTTTAAGAAGGACAAAAAGAAGCTAGACTTCAGTAACAACACAGAGAAGGAGGAGGCTACAGCACAAGGTAAAAATATCCTCAACATGCCATATGCCAATTCTGAGGATGAAGAGGAGCAGGGAGTTGACCTAACAAAGAAGGTTGTAGTAGAGCATGAGGAGCTTCCCTCACCTACACCAAGGGAGGATCTAGTTGAACAAGTGATAGGGACTTCGTCTAGTAAACCTAGGTCCCAGAGAATCATCCAGCTATTAAGGAAAGTATATGAACTACAGGTCCTAGAGAGAGAAATCAAAAGAACCAATGCAAGATTAACCAAAAGAAATACTGAATTGCATGACTCTCTTTTAGAAATGAGAGGGATGTATACCCTGTTGCAAAAAACAAATATGAGATTAATGAGGGTCAATGTCAGGCTCTTTAGGAAGATCAGGCTATCAAGGTTGCAAACGAAAAATTCAAACCCTAAATCTCAAGCACACCTTGTGCTAGAAACCCTAGTAGAGGAAGCAATAATCCTTTAGGATCCGGAGGCATCCTATGATGCTGTTGCTATTCCAAACCATATGCAGGTTGCAGAAATACCAGAAGGTTAGAATTAAAGCTTGAAAGCCTCAAGACAAAGGGTGATTAAAATTTTGATTAAATTTTGAAGAAACAGAGCTTTTGGTGGCTTAGGAGAACACCACAGCTATTCATTAGCCACCGAAAATAGATCTTTCGACAGCTTACAGACCTGGAATTTTTTTTTCTTTGCCACCGAAAGCACATAACTGTGCAAAAAGGAATAGTTCCACACATAAACGACTTTGGTTGATCCAAACACCTCATGGATGATTTATAAGGTTGAAAATTAATTAAAGGCACCAGTATCTTTGCTCTATTCCAGTTTTGAAGGTGTCAGCGAGGTGAAGTAAGGTCACAAACCCTACCTACTCTGAGAAAGTGTGACTTGTCTGCTAGATAGCAAGTCCGAGTTCTAATTAAGTGTTCACTATAGTTATTAAATAGTTCGAGGAGTAAGAAAGTGTTGGAGATAGGTATATTAGCACTTAAGTTAGGGTTTTTGACCTAATTTTTGCAAAACAGTTATGTTTATATATTTTTAGTAAATTCGATCCAATTTTTCAGGATCTGAAATAAATTTTGTAAAGGATATAAAGCTTGTGACTAAGGTTGAAGAAAGGGTTCGACTTCGGAGAATTTTAGACCCTTATTGTAATCAATCTTCTCATGTTCTTCATCATTTAATAAAATCTCTTTCACCATTATATGTTCAGGTTCCATCTCTTTTCTGATTTGTACTTGTGCTTGGATGTTTGATTTAGGTTTATTATTTTTGTCTAATACCAGATAGCTGTCATCCCATCTCTGTGTTGATGAGTTGAATTGCAAGTATCTTTCCTTGTTATGATTAGACATTCATATGTGAGTGCCTTATATATGAATCTACCAACATAGTGAGTTCTTCATTTATTCATCTTTACTACAAACCCTCTGAACATTGATAGTTCTAAGCCTTGTCTATTTGATTGAGTATTATGCATGTCTTGAGTGTGTGAGGTCTTTTAGGTCATCTGACTTGATCCATTGAGAAAACCATTAAAAAATATTGATGTTACTAGGCATCCTCGAGTTGCAATCTTGAGGAGTTTCCTGGAGAGCTAACAGATTAGATGCAACTTGGAGAAATAACAAGCACCCTATAAATGTTGTGGTAGATCCTCAATGTAAGGTAAGGGGTATTTTTTTTTGATATATTTATTGAGTTCTTGATAGTTGGTGACCAAATTCCCTTTTTTGTGTCTTCTTCTTTGGAATAATAAATGTTAGGGAACCATAAGGGGATGAGCTAGTTCTGATGTTATTGGATTGTACCAAAGTTTGAATTTGTTTGTCAATATAAATGGTACCAATAGGAGTAAGATGATAATCCGAGGAATTAGAAAGTGGGGTACCAAGCGCAAGGTCGATGGTATGCTTGATATCATGGTGAGGAGGAAAGGATTGGGATTTAGTAAAAAATGTTTGATATTTAGGGAGTAGAGGATCCAAAGATGGGGGGATGGAAATAATTGGTCAATTTTAGCTTCTAGGATTATAAAAAGACATAAACATTTATGAAGGGTGATGTGCCTCATACTGACATTGATAGAAAAGGTTTTTCCCATGGAAGTAGTATAAGAATACAAGCGATATTGACGATCATATTTAGTGAATGTGTATGTGCTTGTATGAAAATTGTAGGTGAAAAAATAAACATGTTGGAACTAGTGATTCCTAACAATAACTCCACATAATTGAGAGGAGTGAGTGGCTTCATTTACCAATCCAAGATCAATATGGTATGGATGAGGATGAGGTGTGACAAACATAATAATGGATTTAAAAAGGGTAGAAGAAACAAAGTTATTTTAACTACCATTGTCCATGATTAGATTAAATATATGGTCCTTAATCTAACAATTTTGAGTCAAAATCATGGGGTTTGTTGGAGGAAAAGGGAAAGTTATCAGAGTGAGAGTGGGATATGGTTTAGTTGGATTTTTCATATCAATCACAACGTCAGGTGCTATGGGGGGTAGGAGAGTTATCAAGTTCCGAGAATAAAGTATTCACATCATGAGGGAATTAAAGAGCATGAGACTCAACAATATTATGCAAGGTACAATATTGGCATGTGGGTGGTGGTTATGGTGAAGTCATGAAATGAGGAACTATATTAGGAGGTAATATAGATGGAGAATGAAAGGGTACTAGTCATTTTCCTTCCTTTTTCTTGGAAACCACATCATGTTAGAATGCCAATGAAATATATGGACTATACACTAAGGCAACTTCATTATGGATATCAATAATTAAGCCATAATTATTTTTGGAGATGGAGAGTTGTACCTATAGTTTTTAGAAAGATTCAATGTACTATTTGAAGGTATGAGTGGAAAGTGGTCCAAGTTAAAGCCATCTTTCCCATAAATTCTTGACATATCCCACACGATATAATCATTACCTCAACACTTTACAAAAGAGATCCTAGATATTGTTGATACTGGGAGTTTGGAGACCCCACCTCATCATTGAGTTGCATGCAAAATATAGTCATCCACATGTCTAGCGGTTTTGACATGCTCCCACCATTGGGTAACAAATACTTATAGATGACAGAATGCCACTACAACATTATCTCATTCCTTTAGGTAATAATGATGATGGAAATATGAATAGAATGCAAAAATATGAGATTTGAATATATCTCCATCAAGGAACCAAAAAAATATAGGAACATCATCATTGGTCTCAGTCTAAACCATAAGAGGGAATAGGTGTGGACTTTCCTAGTTTGAGATCGATGAACTTAACAACAAAATCACTAATCACTTGAGTGTGTTGTTAAATAACTTGTTGTTATTGTAGGGAAAAACATGTTTGTGTTTCTACAAGATACGTGTCCTTAGTGAGATCATTCTTGGAAGGTGCCATGTATGTAGTGGATTCAAATAACACTAATATGATATGGTGTACAAGTGAAAGAAAAAGGGGTTTGGGCTCTTAAATTATCTCTATTGGAAACCTAAAAGATGTTTGATACAGAGAGGTAAGGAATCCTTACTAGTGGCCATGGAAGCATGAAAAAGAAGGGATCATAACCATTGTTGCATTCATAGAAGCCAACTCTAATAATGATTGATATGTAATTGGAGAAGAGAAAACTGTAAAGAAGACAATTATTTTTTAGATTCAATAAAAATTGTCCATTAATGATTACATACTAAACACGTTTTGTTATAAACAAACTAAAATGTGGATGGTTAAAGTTTACCCTATATTCCTTCTTTTTATTTATAATTAATATATAGCTACCCAATAATGAACCATTCCTCCCCTTTACTAATAGTCTCTTCTTTATTCACTCTAAAATTAGTAGTCTTTAACATATTTAAAAATTATAATACATAAATGTTTATAAAAATTCAAAAGACTGTTCTTTCATTAAAAAAATTCAATATTTATAAATTATAATATAAAATTTGTTATAAAAATTCAAATCTATTTGAGGACTATTCGATCCATGCTAACAAAGACCAAACTCCGTAGTTTGAATGGTTCAAATCTAGAACAAAAAAAAAGGCACATAACACACACCTCTTTAGATTAATCAAATTACTTAAGGGTAAATAAAGCACATACCTTTACTGAAGGTTGTCTTTAATGATATCAAGCTTTACAATCTTGCTTCTCGTCATGAGTAGATAACATGTCGAATATCCAAAGAAAAAAATACCATGTGAAAGCTACAATATAACTTGATTGATAAATTACATAAATGTACATGAACATCATTTATGAGAAATGAAATGCATTGATGTATTAATAATAAAAAGAGGATCAGTGCCTTGGTGTTGAATATCCCTTTCAATGAATCATTTTCTTACTTGTCACCTTACTTTAAAGGAGTGGCTAACAAAATTCTTACACAATTCCTCCAACATCAGGGTACTATCCATTCTAATCCCCTCACCCATGGGAATGAGCCTTCATTTATAGGGTAACATGGATAAGGACGAGGTGATATTTACTGGAAAAAGGATAGGGTTATATCCAACAAGTTTGGATTTGAGTAAGATCCACCCAAAGTGGAGGGGAGATCCATCCACAAGGGATTCTCTCTAGAATCTCCTTGAACCTTTTTTTACATTCGTATAGGCATTGTCACATCTTGTTCAAGATAAAACTATGAAAATTTTATGTTTCACACTGTGCATGAAAGGCAGTCTGTGAAAATGGCTTGAGTTGCTAGAAGGAAACCTGCAATGATGAAGATTGTCACAAGTTGATAGATATAAATGTGTGACATTGTTTTTAAATAGGTTGTATGAAGGGTAAAAACTCCATGGCTCTCATCTTCCAGGTAAGTTTTGGTAAATATACTTCAGGGCTTAAGGCAAGTTAAGAGGTACATGGCGGTGACGATATTTCTGTGTAACAAATTGCTCCCCAAAGTATGAATCTAGAGGGAATTCATAGTTGAAATGCTTTATTAGATGAAATATAAGGAAAAGGACCACCGGTTGGAATCTTTTCAACAAAAACCTCTAATATATGTATCCCAATGACTCAGGACATGGCTGGATACCAATACATTGTAGATCCATGTGAATACACCTAGGTCATGGATACCAAAATACAATGTTGATCCATGATAAAATGACCCAAATTTGGACACAGCTACCAGACATACAATGTATATCTATGTCATAATGACCCAAACTTGAGCATAAACATGGAAATACATTCTGGATCCATGCAATGACACATACAAAAAATACTCCATCACAACCTATGGAAGGTAGATAATACAAGTAGATGACTAAATGAAACTTAGGGTCTACATCCTGAACCTGAACGATACAATTCTATCCATATGAATAAATATTCTCACGTTGAACATAGTAGAAACCACTTGATTACTGGTCTTTGAGGTATACCATTAATAAGTGCGAGGGTAATCACCATTTATGTCAATAATTCCAAAGGTACTATAGTACATTCCCTCAAATGTGAATTGATGAGATGATGTCGAACACTCAACAGAATCTTTCAATCAGAGGTCAATGATATAAGCCTACTGTTGGAAGTGAGGAAACCTACTGTTGAAGCATGCAGGTCCCAAGGTATCGACTGGTTTCAACGCCTAATTCTTGTATGATGTGCTAATGTCGACGAGAACTTACTCGTCAAAGGAGGGCCATGTAGCTAGGGTTTTCACCCTAGCTTGTGCTGATGAGCACCTACTAAGGAATCTGGAATCCTTAGTAGCAGTTCAATAATGTAAATAAAAAGAGACTGAAATGAAAACTAAGCTAAAGCAGTAAAAGTAAAGAACGTGAAGCAAGAACAGTAAAGCAATGTATAATGGTAATTTTTTGATTAATATTACCTCCAGTGAGGAGGTTGGTGGAGTCCATTGCGCTGATCCGATGTCGGTGGCTCCAAGCTCCAAGCTGCTCCTTCTCCTTCTCCGATGGTGGAAAATAGGCCAAAAGGGTTCTCAATGGTGAAAATAGCTTGATGGTAAGCTAGGGTTTCACGAGATGTTTTGGCAGAGTAAGGGTGCTTATGACTGTGGATGTGAAATGAGGGGTCTCCACCACTTATTTATAGTTTTTTAGTGGTGGAATGCTAGCCCATGGTTTTTGGAAACCATGTGGTTTAGGGCAGCTTGTTTAGGGTTTTTGCTGTTTTAGGGTTTTCCTCCTTTTTCCTCATTATTTTTGTTCCTTTTCTTCCCTTTTGGGGAATTTTGCTATTTTTAGAGGAATTTTGGTTATTTTTGGAGGAAAAGGGGGGTTTTGGGCCTTTTGGAGGCATTTTAGGCCTTTTGGAGCCATTTTAGGCCTTTTGGAGGCTTTTTAGTGGGATTTTCAGGGAAATATGGTAGGTAAATGGACGAATGAGCCATGAAATGGGGTAGATGAGGTAGTTAACCATTTTTGGGTGTTAACAGATTGCCCCCTGATGTGCGAGGGCAGGAGCTCATCGTATGGCCGATGGACATCATGAGTCATATTTGGTTTGTCTTGTGGGGATGGAGAAGAGAAGGAAGCAGCTGAAGTCCGGGACACCGATCTCGAACCACCTGCAAGGACTAAAAAGTACATAACCTCAATAATGGATGAGGAATCATCTGATAATATGGACGAGGCGGGCATTCCCATGCTCGTATCAGAATATAACATAGCAATATAAATGGTCCTCAAATACTGGATGAGGAAAGATCTCAATAGATCGACGAGGCGGGCATACCCATGCTCGTATCAAGATACATGAAAATAACTGTGAGCCCCGAAAAGAGGGACCTGTAGGATACATAGGAACTGCTGTATATATCATAGGTGTCCAGAGGGGACACAAATCTGGACCATACTACTGAGCTGACGATGGCTGAGCGGAACAACTGAAACACTGGAATGACAGCAGTGCTACTGAATGTGGTACCAAAAGAACTGGTGAGCTGCTGGATCAGAGTGACCAGGGTCATGCTCACAATGGTACACTGAACTGGAGCTGAACTGGGTACTCAAAGAAGCATAGAACTGAACGGCTTCCGAATACAATCGCCAACGCAGCCCGGACCTCCACGGGAACATATAACTGGTCGTTCCAAAGTGACTCACCAATGTGCTAGAGTCGGGGGAAATCTGGGGTCTTCGACAAAAAACGGAAGTGATATATATCCTGCGTGATTCCCAACGATGCGAATAAGGTACTGAAGTCGAGCATGTGAGAAACAACCATTCGGAGAGGCAATGATGATTCCTCTCAAAATGGTCCGTAGGCACTCACCACAGATGGTGATGGTTCCAAGGCACAGGGGCCTCTGGGTCTATCCTCTGGAATAGAGGGGCTGTCGTCGACAGAGGGAGACCGGCAACTATCAAGGCAATGATGTTTCCTTGACAGGAGCACGAGGTGCAAAGCCGAAAGATGATAGTGCTGATGTCAGGAGTGAGAAACTGGGGGGAATAACTGGGCAAGTAGAGTAGGTGGACTCAAACTTCCTTTGTTCAGAGTATGATGGCGGGGATGATCGGGTAGCATATGAAACTGACTGGGGGTAAGGAATCATGTCGGTATAGCATCGGAGGGTGAATGGGCTGAGGGAGACTCAAGCTGTGGTCAGAATGGTAGGAGACTGCAGAATACTCTGAACAAAGGCGACCTGATTGGGGGTGCTGCTGAGATGATCGATCAGAGCGCCGAAAGGCGCGGGGGTAGTGCTTCATGGGTTAGGGACCTTGAAGGAGTGTGGATATGAAATGGTACTGCCCGGTGGATTTTACGAGCCCAGGAGAGTTCATGCTCGTGGTTGATTTCAATTTTACGGAGTCTGAAAGCAAATAAGAAGACTCTGTAATGATGGAATGGTACTGTCATGTGGATTTTGCGAGCCCATGGCAGTTAATGCTCGTGGTTGCTTTCAATATTAAGGAGTCTGAAAGCAAATAAGAAGACTCTGTAATGATGGAATGGTACTGTCATGTGGATTTTGCGAGCCCATGACAGTTAATGCTCGTGGTTGCTTTCAATATTAAGGAGTCTGAAAGCAAATAAGAAGACTCTGTAATGATGGAATGGTACTGTCATGTGGATTTTGCGAGCCCATGACAGTTAATGCTCGTGGTTGCTTTCAATATTAAGGAGTCTGAAAGCAAATAAGAAGACTCTGTATTTGGAATGGTCAAGCAAGGAGGAAGTGTTCACTTTTGGGGGCATTTATGATGATGAGAGCTGAGGGAGGGGGGGAACACTGATGGATCTCCTTAGAGGGTGGATGGATGGTGGCAAAATAACGAGACCTTTGCAGTATGACAGGAGTGAATGGCTCATGTAAAAAGTGTGGAACGATCATACTGCGGCCGATGTGGCGCGCATAGCCGAGGCGACTATGAGGGTCTAAAAAATGGGTAAAAAATGATGTCGTCAAAAAGATGCAACGAGGTGACCATTGTGGAGGTCTCGTCGTGCTGGTTCCAATGGTGGAAACGGTTCGGAAAACGGACTCCGTATGGGTTCGAAATGGTCAAACAAGGAAAGGGTCAACGGGCTATAAATAGGAAGTGGGCCCAATATGACACGTCATTTGTACTATTCCATTTCGCAGACGATCGGAGTGTAGCAGAGCTTACGTGGAATTTCTGGACGATCTGACCGGCGGTTTTGAGATTCGGGAGAGCCAGGTATTCCTTTGAACTCATACCTGTTTTCTGTTTGGGCTGGGGGGAGGGTTGTGGGTCCCGGGGGGGTCTTTATACGATCCACAAGGGTGGGCCGCGGGTTTCGACTGGGACAGCCGCGGTGTAGACCGCGACTGTCGGGCTACACAGCCGCGGTTTTGGACCGCGACTGTAGGTTGCACAGCCGCGGTTTGGACCGTGACAACTGGCTACACAGCCGCGGTTTGGACCGCGACTGTTGGCTGTACAGCCGCGGTTCGGACCGCGACTGTAGGCTGCACAGCCGCGGTTTGGACCGCGACTGTTGGCTGCACAGCCGCGGTTTGGACCGCGACTGTCGGCTGCACAGTTGCGGTTTGGACCGCGACTGTAGGCTGCACAGCTGCGGTTGGGACCGCGACTGTCGGCTTGACAGCCGCGGTAGGGACCGCGGCTGTTTTGTATGTCTAGGCTAGTTTGGGAATGGTGAAAATGTTGATTTATTGAACATGAGTTTGATGAGGCTTTGTTGTGTGATTGACAGGATGCCACGCACAGTATGGAGAGAGCGAGAGATGCCAGGGGAGCTGGTAGATATTATCCGAGAGGACCGCCGCGTGCGCTCGATGCTTGGGATATTCAGCCTACTGAAGTTTGTTGAGATTCCGATGATTCGGTCAGCAGGGCTGCTGCTGAACCGCTTAGTGAGCTTCTGGGAGCCAGATTCATTGGCGTTCCGAGTACAGGGGGAGAGGGTG
>LPNX010890972.1:20000-30381 GCA_001517045.1 Pseudotsuga menziesii | reverse complement strand
AGTTCCTTCCAGATTGTGTGTGAGACGTAGCCTTCCCTCTGAGCGCTCGCGAGCTGCACTAATCCTGAGCAAAAGCGAGCGAGGGGCTATGGCAATCAACTACCGGTTTCTGCGATACTCTCCCATACTCTCCCAAGGATTTTAAGCCAAGTCATAAAGGACTAATGAGCAACCCTATTTTTATGGGTTTTGAATTTCAGGTGACGAACAACCCTAACCCTACTTTTGTGCGTTTTGAATTTCAGGTGATGAGCAACCCTAACCCTTTATGGGTTTTGAAACTCAACTATTCTCTGCTCTTCAAGGATCTTGGATCCTCCTAGCACGGAAATCAAGAACCTCATGGAAATCGGATCCTCCTGGCACGAAAATCAAGAACCTCTCGTAAATAAAATAAAATAAATTATGTGACTGAAATATTCAAGAAAACTGCGTGAGTGAAAAATTACCAGCGCGTTGAAAACTTCAAGAGCCTCTCCCAAGGTCTGCAGTTGCAGACAGATTGTGTGAGAGATGTAATACCGCAATTTCTCGTTGATGAATAACATGTTTTCATCCATTCCCCTTCTCTCGAGATGGAAATAGCTGCCCGAATAGTGCAAATTGATCGTATAGGCTTCATCCCTCACGATAACGATCCCAACTGTGTAGCCAAACATAAGCAGGGAAGGGTACCAAGGGTCGCACCAACCAGCTGAGTACGCCTAGTGTCAGTGCTCCAACTGGGGTGTGCTTCTTGAGCTGTCATAAACCAAGGCATAGTTGCGAGGCTAGTTACTAGGCCTTGCAACTATCCCTTGGATTATGGCAGTTCGGAAAGCTCACGCCAGTTGGGGCTCTAATACAAGACGTAATCTGCTGGCTGCTGCGACCCTTGGGAATCATTACGGCTTATGCTATAGGTTTGCATGTGAACGAAGGAAGGCATCTTATCATTTCTAGCTTTCACATTGAGTGGACCAGAAATTGATGAATTCTCCAAGGGAAATACGAAATCCTTAAAGAAATAACACACACTACAGGAAGTCTGGCCACGTCCTTAAAGTCTAATACACAGTACAGGGAGGCCGCTTGATATTTATCTTCTTGTGGGTCCAAGATGAGTTCTTGTTGGGAAACACAAACTCCTTATCATCTCGGACCCGACGGCCTCCGTGCATGCCTGTACTGTGTGCTGATCTTGATCCTCTTGGGCTGATCTTGATCCTCTTGGGCGAGCACTATCCAGCTCGCTGCTCAGCTCAGATTTAAGTTGGTTCAGATTCAATTTCCTACACACACCCTTCATGCAGTATTTAAAGCTCTGCTGTGGGGGTGATAGTGTTAACAATCTTCTAGCGGGTTCGAGATGAACGAAGGAGGGTATTTTCTTTTTTCGAAAGCTATGCTGCTGGGTGGATAGTGACGCCATCTTGTTAATATTTTTTGCATGTACCAGTTTGCATGAGAAGGAAGGAAGGCATCTTTCTTTTTCCAACTTTCACTTTGGGTGGGAAAGCAAAAGACGATTTCCTACCCCGGATGGGAAACACAAATTCCTTAAAGATCAACACACAGTACAGGTATACAGGAAGGGCGTCTTAGTTTTCATCTTCTTGAGGGCCCTAGATTATATTCCACATGTCAGTTGTTTGCATGTGAACGAAAGGAGGTAGCTTTCTTTTGTCTGGCATCTTCTCATTTTACTTTACATCATCTTCAGTCATCCATCACTGGTTAAAGCTGAACGCACTGTACATTTCCTGTGCTAAAGCATCTTCAACCTTTTATATGTCTCATTATTTCTCTTATTATCTTCTTGTACGTACGAGATGACAGTGGACATGTACAGTTTTACATGCGAGAGAAGGTTTAATGTTCATGAATCACACCTAAGTATGTCTATCTTCGGCTTTTCACTTCGAATACAAAAGAAAAAGATAAATTCCTCGTCAAAATCAATGAAATTATTTTAAGGGAATATTTTTCTAATAAAGATGACAAAACTTATTATAATTTACTTGTTTATTGATTGCATGGATCACAGCAATCTTTATTGACTATGACAACCAAATGCATTTTGATTCATCTTTGTTATTCAAGGAAAACTATATCACTTAAAATAATCCACTTGTGATACTTAAAAGAGAGAAAACAATGTACTACCTAAAATAATCCAATGAAGTAGCTTTTTAGATTGTTACTTAAATCCAAAGAAAATAAACAAAAGCTAATGTAACTTATATACCCAACTTAATTATTTAAACAAAACCCTTCCATCATACCTATATTCAAATTTCTACTTCTATTCTAGTAGCAAATGTGCCCATAAGGTTGATGAAGAACATATAAATGGTATATATAGAGATAGATAAATATGGAGTTATTGGATGAGGGGGCTTGGGGCTATTCATTGGTAGTATGGAGTGTGGCATTCAACTTGTAGATTATTTTGATGATAGTTTGTAGTTGGCTAACATTTTTTATGCCTCGTCTAACTAGCTTAGTTTAATAGTAGAAGTACATTCTAAAGCCCCCAACGAGTGTCACATCGAGGGTAATGACACTCTAGTTGGACAATGAGATGCCAAAATAGATCTAGTTGAGTCTAGTAATAAAATCAATGTTACGATTGATATGAAACTGGATTCGAGAGCACACAAACTTAATTCATCACTGTTGGATGTTGTCTGAGTACTATAGAGTGAAGCATGGGATGGAAAAGTTAACAGATTGCATAAGGGCTCTCTCAAGTCGCTCCTTGATTCGGATGCTAATTATCTATGTGACCCTTTAGTTAACTCTCAGGGTTCGTGGGAGGTCAGTTAGATTTGTGTGATTTCATTAAGTTGTGCCCATACAATTCCTTTGTAGGCCCACAAAAACTATGCAAGATGATTCGTTCACGAGATGGTACAGTGTCTTTGGTCATCGTGGAACGCATCAGTGTTATGGATATTCTAGACTTGGAGGGTCATTCTTTGGTGGGGAAGTTTTGTGTACAAGGAGTTGGTTTACCTTCATTATCAGCTTAGGTATAAGATTAGTGGGTGTGGGTGGTTGGATATAACCTTATTATTCATATGTTTTCAAGGTTGTGGTTACGATTTATACTCCAAAAGAATGAATATGTGCAACAGATTCTCCATTCATGTTAGTTTTGGGAGAAATATACTGTGGTTCTAAAAATGTGGCATCCCTTCTTTGACACCACGGATGAATTCTCATCCAATCCAACAACCTTGGTTAAGTTACCCAAACTCCTGTTGAACTGGACAAGGGTAGCTTTAAAGGCTATAGGAAATATGATTGGAACATTTGTTGCATTGGATGTTGGCTTCCAAGACAGCTCTAAGCACTCGATATCATGGATTTTGGTTGATTTAGACACCGAATAAGGTTTATATGAATCAATGGAATCGATTGTTGGAGAAAAATCATATACTTACACATTGGATTATCTTAATGTACCCTTTATGTGTGCTCGATGTCACCTTTATGGGCATGTTGTTGCTAATTGTTCCTTGGGTTTCCAGAGGTATGTATGAAGGCCAAAATGTAGGCATATCATGGGGGTTGGAATATAGGAGTTGTGGGGTTCCAAGCTCCCTTTAATGTTGGTGAGGGTATGAGAGACTAGGAGGGTTGAGTGGATGGAAATTCTATGGGAAAGAAGGCTACAACCTTGGAACAAAATCACTCTCAAGAAACCTGGTTGGAAATATATCCATTCCTCTAATTAATGGACAAAGGGATCATTATTCTCATGAAGAGATTGTCTATTAGGTATTTGACGATGCATACTATCCTTCTCTAACATAGTGGTTCAATTGAAACAATTCTAGAATGCATAGGCTTCTAGTGGTAACTCATTGGGTAGGTCTTCTATGGAGTTGATTGATTTACCTATTCATATTGATTCAAATATAGACTCCATTTTGATAGTTCAATATACAAACATTGCTTTCTTTACTTCCTTTGATGCAATTGGAGGTTTAGGGGAGGGAGGAGTCTCTTTGTGTCCAAAGGTGGAGGGTTATGTGGTGGGCCTATTCGACGAATTTGATTATTTATCATGTCCTCTCCAAACCCAAAAATTCTAAATATTCCATTCAAACTTGTTCTAGGCTACGAGGATGATCATTGTTGAGATATCAGGCCTAGTCTAGGGAGTTAAGGGAGTTGGTGGGTATTCGATTTTATAATCTAAAGGAGGTAGTCCATGCTAGAGCAAGTTGGAAGACAACCATCAAGAATGATAAAGAAGAAACCACTAAGGAGGTTAGTCAAGGTTAGTGGTCCTTAGAGAAAATAAATCCCCAAAAGGAGTATGTAAATGAAATTTCTATCAATTAATCCTAGAGGCCTCGAAGGGTAGGGTAAACTTCTTTCTTTCTAGCACCTTTTTGATGTAGAGAAGCCTGATTTAATTTTAATTCATGAAACTATGGGTAACGGGAAGAAATAATAATTGGTTTATAGGTTGGTATTTTCTTGCGTTGGACTGAGATCGAACTCTTGGGGTTTCATTATTGGTTACAAAATTTCTCATATAACATTGTTGAATTGTTTGCAGTTAATTCATGCCCATGCTTGGAGGTTTATATCAATAGTTTGGACAGAGCATTCCTCATTGCTAATATTTATGGTCCATATGAGGGGAAGCATATATTTTGGGATAAAATTTGTAATCCATAGTGTTTTGAGGTTATTTTTTACTATTGGGTGGGGACTTCAATCTCACTATTAGCAGTGAGGAAATTTGGGGAGATTATGCTAGGGAAGATCATATTGCTTGGTATTTTTTGGAAAAAATCAAAGAGGTAGATGAGATTAATGTTGAACTATGCCGGCTCTGATTGGATTAGTGAAACAATTGTGTTGATTATGAGGGGGAGACAAAGAGACTTGATATATTCTTTGTACATGATAGTATTTTGTAGTTGATAAAGCAAGGTCAGTAATATGTTGGAAATATCAAGTTCTTAGACCATTTCCCAATTTTCCTTGACAAATTAGCATTGGTCAAACTAAGCCATGAGATCCTTTCAAATATAATTTGAGTTGGTATGGGGAAGATGAATTATAGAGGATAGTTAGGTATAACTAGAGACATATTGACAAGGATCTAGCTTATAATGTTGGAGTTTAGTTTTCCTCTTCTCGTTGATTCTTGAAGGAGAACGTGGTAAAATGGTTTCAGGAATGTCATTTTAAAAGAGAGAATTCGATTTTAAAAGTCAAAGAATAAATTAGCTATTTTTTTGTAGAGAATGAGTAGTTTATTAATGAGGGAGATAATGAGTTGATAAGAAATCTAGAGAAAAGGAGGGATAACCTTTTGAGGGCTAGGGATAATAAATGGAGGATAAAGAGAAGATCTCTTTGGATAGGCTCATGTGATCAAAATTCCAATTTTTTCAATGTTTTGCTTAAAATTGTAGGAATTACAATACAATTGGGGAATCAAAAGGTGACGAGTGACAGTCTGTCTGAGGGTTTAATGGACTTGCTAATTTGGGGGTTAACCACTTCCATAAAATAATTATAGAGACAAATAGAGCCATCCTAAGGGATGTTTAAAAATTGAGGCATTTTGTCTAAGGCTAGTGGAGGAGGAAGAAAACTTGGAACTCTTCCACCCTATTGGAAAACAAGAATTAAAGGGAATTCTCTTCTCCTTCTAGAAGGACAAAAGACCCAAACCAAACAATTGGTCAGTGGAATTCCTTGTGGATTTCTTCAAGCTCACTAGTAATGATTTTCTTAAGGTGGTTGAGGAGGTGCAAGTGTTTAGGTGATGTCAAGTTGTTTCTAGACTTACTTCCCAAGGTTGATTGCTCCTTGTTGTTTGATTATATCATACTTATATTGCTTTGTAATTGTATCTATAACATAATTTCAAAGCCAATAAAAGTTCGTCTTAAGGACCCCCACTTTACGATGATGGACCTTTTAGATGCAATTGTAGATTCATGAAAACCTTAATAGTTTAGTAAATTAGAAATGCTTGAGAATTTCTTGGATCTAGGCATGGATGGGCCCAAGCTTGCCATGTTAATTAACATGTAAGATAGGAAACATGAATGCTTAACCATTATGTAACTACATAACAATCGAGTATTATTGTATTGCAAAACGTTGAATCATTTATTAAAGCTGTAACACTAGAGTGTTCTTTTTATAATAAAAAATTATCTTACAATTAATATGTCTGGTGCATGGCTAGATAACGTTTAGTGAACAAAAACGATCAAATGTTTCTTCACAATAAACACTCTAGTGTTATTGTTATGTACACACAAAAAAATTCTTCAACCTTGTTTAATATTTCCTTACCAAAAAATATTACCTTGTTTAATATTTCCTTACCGAAAAAATATTTCCTTTATGTGTACCTTTCCCCCACCATCCCTCTCTACATCCCTTTCCCTCTATATACCTCCCCTCTCCCTCCCTCTCTTTATCCCTCCCTACCTCTCTCTCCTTATCCCTCTTATATTCAATGGTTTTGGGATTCATGTTGTATGGGTTAGGATGTTAACTAGGGTTTTGGGGTTAGGGGTTAAGCGATCTGAGTAAAAGGGGTAAATGGGTTTAGGTGTTTACAGGTTTTGGGGTTAGAGGGCTAAGGAACTAAGAGATTATGGGGCTTACTATCAAGAAATTAGGGTCTATGGGTTAAGGGATTAGGCATTAGAGGTTTAGGGGATAATTAAGGGGTTAGAGTATTCATGGTTTATGATATTGAGGGGTTACAACTTAAGGGGATAGGAGTTAAGTGTCTAGGATTTAGGGGTTAAAGGATAACAAGTGATTAATTATAGTTAAGGGTATGAGGCTTAAAGAGTTAGGGGCTAAGTTAGTTGTTACGGATCTAGGGATCTGGTGTTAGGGTATTAGTGTTTCAAAGGTTAGGGGTTAAGTTTTAAGGGCATATGGGTTAAGTGGTTTAGGGGTGAGGAAGTAAACTTGGGGTTAGTGGTTAGTGGTTGAAGAATTAGAGGTAAACATGTAAATAGGTCAACAAGTTTAGGAGATAGGGGATTTAGTGCTTAAGGGATTTAGTGCTCAAGGATTAGGGAGTTAGGGTTTACGAGGTTAGGTACTAAGGGCTTAAGTGTTTATGGATAAACTAGTGCTTAGGTTTTAGGTGTTAAGTGATTATAGGTAAAGGGGTAAAGGGGTTTAGGGGTTAGTGGATTTAAGGGTTAAGAGATTGAGGGGACCAATGTTAGGGAATTAAGGTTCAAGAGGTTAAGCATTAAGGGTGAAGGTTTTAAGTATTACGGGCTTAGGGGCTTAGTGGTTAAGGACATAAGGGTTAAGGGATTGGTGGTTATTTAAGAGGTGAGGCCTCTAGGGTTTAGAATATTTACATGTTGAGTGATTTAGGGATCTAGGTTTAGGGTGTTGAGGTTGAGGAGGTTAAGGGTTAAGTGTTAATGGGTTAAAGGATTAAAGGCTTGAGGTTTAAGTTCTTAATGGATAAGGTGATAACTGATTAGATCTTTAGATATTTATGGGGTTTTGGGTTTAGGAATGAGAGGTTAGGGCCTTAATTAGGAATTGGGGCTTAGGGGTTGATAGTTTAGAGGAAAAGGGATAATCTGGTCAAGAGGTTTAAAGGTTTAGGGTTAGGGAGTTAAGTAGATAGGGAGTTATGTGCTTTATTGTTTAAGCAATTAGAATTTAGGGGTTAAGGGAGTAGGTATTATGGGGGTACGGGTTAGTTAAGGGGTCAATGGATTAAGGATTTAGGGTATTTAATGGTAAGATGTTAAGGAGACAAGGGTTAAGGGGTTATGGTTTAGGGGTCAAGGGATAATTAGGGATTAATTTATGATTAGGAAATAGGGTTTTATGAGGTAAGGACTTTAGGATTTAAGGAATTTGATGGCTCAATGGTTAGGGGGCTAGGATTTAAGAGGTTAGGGGTTAGGGGAATTTAGGGGCTCAATGGTTACAGGGATAGGATTTAAGAGGTTAGGGGTTAATGCCTAATAGGTTAAATGTTTAATTGTTCATGGGTTAAGGGATTAGGGATTTAGGATTTTGGCTTTAAATATTATGGGTTAGGTTCTTTATGCCAAAAAGGTGGAATAGGTCTTAGGGATTAGGGATTGTGGGATTATAGGTAAAGTTATTAAATTGTTTAGGGGTTAGGGTATTTAGGGATTAAGGGATTTAGTGCTCTAGGGTTAGGGGATTAGGTTTTATGAGGTTAGGAATCACACGTGAAGGTATTAAATGGTTACATGCTTATAAGGGGTAAACTAGAGCTTATAGGCTAATGCACAAGATCAAGCAAGAGATTAGAAGAGGAGAGAGGAGATATCAAGCCCAAGGATGATATCCCAAGAAAACGTAGATATTTCATGCAAACAGAGAGTGCACATACAAATGTTGAGAACACAAGCAAATGATGGGCACACATGCACATGCAAACTAAGATTAGAGGTAAACAATTATTTTACCTTTAAGGCATAAACTAGAGCTTATAGGATCATGGTTAAAGGACTAGAGGTAAACAATTAAATGACTTAAGGGGTTTAGGGGTTAGGGGATTTAGGGTTTGGGTGTTTGGTTTTAATAGGCTAGACATTAAGAGATTGGGTGTAATAAACTTACTGTAATAGGGAATTAGGGGTTAAGGACTATGGGGATGAGAGATAAGGGGTTAATTAAGGGACTAAGGCATTTGGGATTAATGCCTTTATAGGTTAAAGGATTTAGGGATCGATTGTTAGTGGGGTAAGGTATAAAAGGTTAGGGTTAGGTGTTAATGGGTTAAAGTGGTAAGAGCTTAGGTTCGTAGGAGCTAATCACTTAGGGTTTAGGGATATAGGGGATTTGGTCCTAAGTTAGGGATTATGGGTTTAGGCCTTTAATTTCTTCCCTCCTAAGAAACGCTCAAGCATTATGTAAATAATAAATGCTTGAGTGTTTCATAGAACAAAAACTCTTGAGCGTTTATGTTGACACGAAAGGAGGGAATAACAATTTAATATTAAATCTAATGCAATAGTGTTCCTTAATGCATAAAACATGCCTTCTCATGTTCCTACATGCCATCCATAATCCTATGTGTTTGGTTCAAAGTTACCCACCCTATGCTATGGATTATGGTGTTTCATCCACCGACCTACATGTTTGGTTCTTAGTTACAAACCTTGTGCTATGTAATATGGTGTGTCATCCATAGTCCTACATGTTTGGTTTAGAGTTACCAACCCTGTGCTATGGAATATAGTAAACCATAGCTAAATGGGCATTTCCTTGGTATTCTTTTCATTTGCCACTCTTTACAGTATGACATACACACACAAAAATTATGAATTTTTAGACATATATAGCATGTTTCCTGCAGATTCCAAATATGTAATATTTTTTAAATATTAATTTTTTTTTCTAATTTTTTTCTTAATTTTGTTGTGTCATGACTCAACTGGAAAAAAAAAACATTGTTAGTGTTTCTTCCATAACTTATCATTTCACAAGCATTTAAAACAAAATTGTATGCAAGACTACTAGACATTGACCCCTACATGCTATAAAAAATCCATTTTGGAATCATTGCATCAAGACCTTCAAAATATGCTCCCACATTTGATGTACCATTTTCGATGTTTGATCACTTAGATAATTAAAAAAAAACTAAGAGTTAAAAATTTAAAATTTTCATTTTGGAAAAATAATGTCGCACTATTGCTACTTGTTCTCTACATGTCTACCAATTTTTGCAGCCGAAAACCATCATTTATGCACTCAAATGTTGAACCCACAAATACATATACCTTATCATTTGTTAAAAAATAAAATGTTACTGTCAGAAAATATGAAACTTGACATAGTTATGAAAATGTTCAACACATAAAATTTATATATTCAAAACGTCATATTCAATTTCCTACATTTCATTTTTTTTATTGAATGCAAGATATTTTGTGTAAATATATAAAAAAATCCAAGTTGAGGGATGCCTAATTTTTTCATTTTTCTATTGCGTGTAACACGCCAAAAGTGACCCTCATTAGCTTGCACTGACCCTTAACCCATTGCTTTATGGTGATCTCAGTGGAACAATTTAGTCTTCTCAAGGGGAGGTTGATTCCCAACGCAATTGGCTCGTCCTAGGAAGGCATGCAATATTTAAAGAAAACTCATATTCCTACAATTGTCATCAATTAGATTTATCAAAATCTTATGATCATGTTTCATGGCTTTATCTTAGTGTGACTTTTCTTCATGTGGGATTGAATTTGGGCATGGTTCGGTGGATTATGGGATGCATAATCTCATCTTCTTTTGCAGTTTTAGTAAAGAGGATGGGGTCTGAATTTTTCAAGCCATATTTTTCTATTAGGAATGGGTGACTACTATCCCCTTAGCTCTTTCTCTT
>LPNX010890972.1:0-12500 GCA_001517045.1 Pseudotsuga menziesii | reverse complement strand
TGCAATTCCAACCTCCCTACCTCCATTAGCAACTTCACGCCGAAGAACTCCAAAACGTATACAAATCAATGAAAGTCTCATTGGTTCACTTAAAGGTACGTTGTCTAAACGCAGTATTGCATATCAAGCTCAACATATACTTGTCAACTATTTTGATTCTAAATGTGATGGAGATAAATGTAGATTATTTATATCGTTGTTAAAATCTAGGTCTATGACTGTTGTTAGGAAAAACTTAAGGATAAAGATGATAAATAGTTCTGAACCAAGTTCTTATGTTGTCAGAAGTTTGGTAGATGCATTTAGTAATATTGGAAAGAAATCTCGTTCAAAGGATCGCAATGCAGCTCACCGTGTGTTGTCACAATCAATCGTGAACAAAAGCACCAGGGCCCTTTGCCTTCTTAAGCCTACATCCAAACTTGTAGGATTGGATATCAAAGCACTCCATAGGTATTGTTCTAGAAGAGAACAACTTGACTCTGGTGAAACAGATGTTTGGTCCTTCGTTGGCAGGTTGCCATGCTCCGATATGAATATCATTGATGTGGTAAAGGGACTGGTGCAAGAGTTTTGGCGTGACAATAGTAGACCTTCATCCAACCAAAAAGATGTACTAAAATTGAGAATGGGTTCAAGGGACCGTGAGCCCCACATTAAACATTTTCTTGACATGACACAAACAGAATTATATGAGAGGTTTAGGCATGAACATAATGAACTTAACTTGGACCAAATATCCTTCGAGAAATGCAAACCATGGTATGTTAAAATAAACACAACTCGTAACACATGTTGTTGTCGATATCACATTGAGTACGCTTATTATTATGATACATATATACCTATATTGTGTGTTTTGCATAACACTCTTATGCAGGAATGCTCAACTACATTGCCACCGACATCATCTAGAGAGTTTATCCATAGCATCTTGTGTAGAAGGACAAAAGGTTGCACATTTTATCAAAGGCTTTGCATATATGAGACATGCCCAAGGTGTGGTGGAATGGCATTTTTGGACAAATTCATACATGTCACCTATGAGCATGAACTTGGGAGACATGAAGTGAACTTGTAGTCATTCAAATATGTCACGTATGATATCGATGGAGGGAATGAAAGGAAAAAAATACAATTGGTCACCTCTCAGGTTAGCAACAAGTTCCTGAATAGTATTTTTTCCTATTGATATCTATTGCTACTTCATATATGTAACAACCTATTGATCTGTACATCTTTATTGTTGATCTACCAGGTACTGGTATGCAACTTCATGGGGGAATTCTTTGAAAATACACAATAGTATGTAAAGCATGTACATGTGGCTCGTTGGCAAGATGAGCAGTTTAGAGTGTGCAGGGATACATTTCCTATTGGAACTATATTAGCAGTGGTCGATTTTGCGAAAAACTACACTCTTCAACTAGAAAACGAGATTCATAGTCAATATTATCACTCAAATCAGGTCAACGTAATGGTCCATATCACCTATAGACATGGGGTAGATAGTACTGAAGAGAACAGGGTTATATTGAAGGAGTATCACTTTTACATAAGTGATGGCAGGTGTCATGACTTGGATTTTTTACAACATAGCTTTCAATTGTTCTACAAACACTTGGAGGATAACAATATACAGATGGAACAACATTGGATTTGGTCTGATGGTTGTGCAGGGCAATTCAAAAATTCCTATGTCTTCCAATGGATGTGTATTCTCCACAAGAGGCACAAGGTGCCACATATTTGGAACTATTTTGAGACTGGACACAGAAAAGGGGAACATGATGGAGCAGGTGCATGCATCAAGACTGCATTACATAGGCAAGAGATGAAATTCACAACTATTTCTCTCATCCGAGATGCAAAGATCATTGTTGCATGGTGTTCTTCAGTGATGGGGCAGGGAGCTAGAAGGCAAGAAGACCAATCATCTCAAAAAGCACATGTACATAGATATTTTTGGGAGGTGGTCGATGTAGATCGATCACACCTATATGAGTGCAAGACCGTCCAAGGAACTCGTGCATTCCATTCAGTTAGGACGTCAAACAATGCTATAGTTGAAATGTGGACAAGAAAACTCTCTTGTTTTTGTTATCCATGTAGTAGTGGTGAATGGGACAACTGTGATTCCACAGATTGGGTTGACAGTTGGGATCGTGTATCACTCCCCATTGGCCGACAAATAACTTCAGAATTATCCCAGTTGGAGGAAGGCCAGTCGAGTATTTCACATGACTATGACCACATTTTCGATCTCATACAACCAAGTTCGACTATTATGTTGATCACTTTGAAATGTTTGACAACTAGTTGTGTTTAGTTGGCTGACTCTTAGGTCTGCACTTTATTTTATGCAGGGCACATATACGCAATGGTTGCCCCAAGAGACAATGAATGGCACACTGACTACTGGCTGTCACGTTGCTTGTATGGGAAGCATACCCTCATTGTATCATTAAGCGAATCCGAGGGAAATGATTTTCCAATTGGGTCAATGGCTATCAAAGGGGAATATTTGACACAGGTTTCCCACGCATAAAAGAAAAAAGGTTATGTATTTGAAGATTATAGACCAGGTCAAATTGTATACCATTATACAAACTTAGTTATTGGCACAAACCTCCATCTGCAAACAATGCCAAACAAGAACTCATCAAAGTCACGGTACTTGTTGCCTTACTCCGAGCACGAGAGGCTAAAGGATATCGTTGTTATTAGAGGTGGTCCCAATGGTCTAGTCGAATGACCACAGGTAGGTATTCAAGTATGTGGTAGTCATATATTTTGGTTTCATGGTCTCATTGTTTATTTGCATTTTGATACATTGAGCACTTGATATATTGATAAATTCAATAGACTTCTACAATGGATTTGTTGTAGTATATTGATACTTACATGACTCATGCCTTATAGCCCAAGACCATTATCTAGCACTCTACCTGGGATATGTCTATTGCATTTTCCTTGAATCTCGAAGTTGATCCTATAAGGAAATCTCATTGAATCCAATAATTATCTCCTTCACTCCGATAATTTGTTTCTCCCGGGTAGGGATTCAACAGGTGTCCCTAAAAGCTTGTAGGAGGTGGGATTCAACGTGCGATAGAATGATGGTCATCGCTCAGATCGATGAACCATCGGCTCTATTGGATTCAAGACATCGGGATAGTGCTAGGGAGGCCCTCTAATCTAGTTCCATGGATAAGAGACCATCATTTTTTGGTCAATTTTGGAAACTAGGGTTTTGCTCAATAAGTGAATGTGAAATATTTGCACATGGGGGTCAAATTCGCATATTGCTTGGACGTGAAGGTGTGGCTAGAGTTTCCACATAACAAATTCCTAAACACACTTGCACGAACCACCAGAAGCCCTTTTTGATGCACGGTTTCCATTCTATGCCTCGGATAAGGATTCAACAGGTGCCCTTGAAAGCCTGTAGGAGGTGGGATTCAACGTGCCAAAGAATCATGACTGTTGCTTGGATCGACAAACCATCAGCTCTGTTGGATTCAAGACATCGGGATAGTGCTAGGGTGGCCCTCTAATCTAGTTCCATGGACAAGAGACCATTTTTTGGTCAATTTTGGAAACTAGGGTTTTGCTCAGTAAGTGAATGTGAAATATTTGCACATGGGCGTCAAATTCGCATATTGCTCGGCCGTGAAGGTGTGTCTAGTGTTCCCACATAAAACATGCCTAAACATGCTTGCACGACCCATCGAAAGCCCTTTTTTATGCACGGTTTCCATTCTATGCCCCAGGTAGGGATTCAACAGATGTCCCTGAAAGCCTATAGGAGGTGGGATTCAACGTGCCATAGAATCATGACCGTTGCTCGGATTGACGAACCGTCGGCTCTGTTGGATTCAAGACATTGGGATAGTGCTAAGGTGGCCCTCTAATCTGATTCCATGGACAAGAGACCATTTTTTTGGTCAATTTTGGAAACTAGGGTTTTACTCAGTAAGTGAATGTGAAATATTTGCACATGCGGGTCAAATTCGCATATTGCTCGACCATGAAGGTGTGGCTAGTGTTCCCAAATAACACATGCCTAAAAAATCTTGTGCGACCCACTAGAAGCCATTTTTATGCATGATTTCCATTCTATGCCCTGGGTAAGGATTCAACAGGTGTCCCTGAAAGCCTGTAGGAGGTGGGATTCAACGTGCCATAGAATCATGACCGTTGTGCAGATCGACGAACCGTCAGCTCCGTTGGATTCAAGACATTGGGATAGTGCTAGGGTGGCCCTCTAATCTGGTTTCATGGACAAGAGACCATTTTTTTGGTCAATTTTGGAAACTAGGGTTTTGCTCAGTAAGTGAATGTGAAATATTTGCACATGGGGGTCAAATTCGCATATTGCTCGACCGTGAAGGTGTGGGTAGCATTCCCACATAACACATGCATAAACACACTTTCACGACCCATCGAAATCCCTTTATTATGCATGGTTTCCATTCTATGCCTCGGGTAGGGATTCAACAGGTGTCCCTAAAAGCCTGTGGGAGGTGGGGTTTGACGTGCCATAGAATCATGACCATTGCTCGGATCGATGAACCGTTGGCTTCGTTGGATTCAGGACATCGGGATAATGCTAGGGTGGCCCTCTAATTTGGTTCCATGGACAAGAGACCATTTTTTGGTCAATTTTGGAAACTAGGGTTTTGCTCAGTAAGTGAATGTGAAATATTTGCACATGGGGGTCAAATTCGCATATTGATCGAACATGAAGGTGTGGCTAGAGTTCCCACATAACACATGCCTAAACACACTTGCACGAACCACTGAAAACCCTTTTTTATGCACGATTTCCATTATATGCCCCGAGTAGGGATTTAACAGGTGTCCTTGAAAGCCTATAGGAGGTGGGATTCAACGTGCCATAGAATCATGACCGTTGATCAGATCGATGAACTGTTGGCTCCGTTGGATTTAGGACATCGATATAGTGCTAGGGTAGCCCTATAATCTAGTTCCATGGACAAGAGACCATTTTTTTGGTCAATTTTGGAAACTAGGGTTTTTCTCAGTAAGTGAATGTGAAATTTTTGCACATGGGAGTCAAATTTGCATATTGCTTGACTGTGAAGGTGTGGCTAGTGTTCCCACATAACACATGCCTAAACACGCTTGTGCGACTCACCAGAAGCCCTTTTTTATGCACGGTTTCCATTCTATTCCCTGGGTAGGGATTCAACAGGTGTCCCTGAAAGCCTGTAGGAGGTGGGATTCAACATGCCATAGAATCATGATCGTTTCTTGGATCAAAAAACCATCAGCTTTATTGTATTCAGGACATCGGGATAGTGCTAGGGTGGCCCTCTAATCTAGGTCCATGGACAAGGGATCATTTTTTTGATCAATTTTGGAAACTAGGGTTTTTCTCAGTAAGTGAATGTCCAATTTATGCACATAGGGGTCGGCGTTGCAAATTCCTTGACCATGAACATGTGGCTAGCATTCCCACATGGAACCTACCTAAACATGTTTGCATGACCCACTGAAATCCCTTTTTGATGCACGGTTTCCACTCTATGCCCTAGTTAGGGATTCAACGAGTGTCCCTAAAAGCCTGTAGGAGGTGGGATTCAACATTCCATAGATTGATGACCGTTGCTCATATCGATGAACTGTCGGCTCCATTGGATTCAGTACATCGGGATAGTGATAGAGTGGCCCTCTACTCTAGGTCCATGGACAAGGGATCATTTGTTTTTGTCAATTTTGGAAACTGGGGTTTTGCTCAGTAAGTGAATGTGAAATTTTTGCACATAAAAGTCAACTTGAAGGTGATTGTAGATCTTCCCCTCATCCAAGAGATGTGAGCATTTGTACGATGAAATGCAGGAGGAGACAATGCCATTACGTCAGTAACCACTCTATGGAACATGTTTATGTTTAGAAACAAGTGGCCAACCTATTACGCCATTATTACAAAATATATATATCTTCACGCTACGAATGCTTCGAATAATACTCCATAAACATGAATTTATAAAACAAGATTTAGAATAGTACTTCTCTAATCAATTTTAGCTATAATAAAATCACACATAACTTTCATCTCTTTCAAAGTTGTTAGTTGAGGCCATTCATCAAATGCCATGTACATTAACAAAATGATAAAATAATTTGCAGGACATACATAATGTGAAGGATATAGTCATAACCATTATTTTGAATCAACCTTATAATACTCGGATACTTTTAGGTTTGATGTGTATCCCATGTATTCGTTAGATGAAATACATCATGCCAAACACTAATTTTATTTATGTAGACCACATAGGTGCATCACTTAGGTGTGTCAACTTCGTGCATCCTTTAAAAGTTTGTTAGGTTGTTATGTGGGTAAGGTGCTTTTGTATTCTAGCAAGTTGGATCAATTGCTTAGTCGTTCTAGGTGCTTATGTGTATTAGGTATGTTCCATATTTGTGAATAAAATTTGACATTGTTAATATAGCATTGTATATGCAAATGGATCGTGGTAAAAAACAATTAAATGTACATTTTTGTCATTACATGATATTGTAATTGTGCATTGTTCTCAAATTTATAATTGATATCTCCATGCAATCGTAAAATCTATAAAAAATTGGGAACATTACACATAGAAAAATTCTTGGCCACACGTGTATAATCACACTTAAAAGACTGAACCATGAAGATCTCAAGAGCCTTGATATGAAATATTTTTTATATCATGAAAGTTATAATACAAAAATAGAAGGCCTATCTACGGCCTGTCAATGTACATGTATCAAAAACATATTTGATGTACATGTGCAAACAAAAGTGCATCTGTCCTGGACCGTGCCCCTATACTCTAACTCTGGATTGCACATAAAAATACATATTTGTCCTGGACTAACACATCAAAAATCTAACTTTCTCTTGTTTTTCTCGGGCCCTGATGCTTTTCGGCTCTGTTTACGACCACTATGCATCTCTGGCGACTGCAAATCAATGACAATATTTCTTGATCAGGTAATTGAACGAGTACTATCCATCAATAACAAAGTTTGAAAATTTAAAATATGACTCAATTGTAAATAAAACAAAGACTCACTGCATCCGTTGGGGGTATAAGTGCCTCTGGTGTCGAGGGTATAGGTGCCTCTGGTGTCCTCCTCCTTACAGAGAGCCTATCTACAATGTTTCTCTGTGAATAAAAAAAAATATGTCAATTATATCAAAAATTATCAACATGTACATGAATGAGAAAGTACTAATCAATTATGTAAAAAATGAAGATCTCACCCGAAAAATAATTTATAGGGGATTATGTTGGGACTCTTCAATAGTAGGAGGAGCCGTAGTTTGAACATCAACCTTAGTTGTGTGCACTAAAGGACAAGGGTGTGGCTACATTCACCAAATGATTAAATAGTTAGATCTCGTGCATGTCCATAAACAATACAACTGAAATGTACAATTACAAATATTCAAGTAGATGTACCTCAGTGTGACTTATCCCTATTGTAGATGCAGCATTGACCGCAGCATCAACAATCCCACTAAGGTTTGGCATGGATGACTCTACATCCTGATGCTGTAAACATGCGAAAATAACATTAAGAAAAACCACTTGTGAAGTGAATTCATAACTAACCAACAACTGCCATTGGAAGTGTGTACATTACCATGGGATGAGTAGATTGATCCTCATGTACACCCGCTCTGTTCAAGGAAGAGGGTCATCTGGTGTAAACAACCCCCTTATCTATGTTTGGACTACGGGGAGATCCAAACCAAAGAGGCGGTGCAAGGATCTGCGATGATGTTTGCAGTCATAAAGTGTTACCATAGTTAGACACGGATTTGAATGGATGGAATAATATGTACTGAAAAACTAACATGTTGTAATATACTTACCCCTTCCTGGGACATATCTCCCCCATGGGAGTGACCGCTTCCATCAATTTCTTGCCCCTCTTCAGATGCTAATAACATCTGCAAGTTTAAAAATTATAAATATTAGTGAACTATAAAGGAGTGTACAGTAAGAAATTTAAATAATTCAAACAAGATTTAGTCATAACCCATGTACTTACATTATTCAAGTAATCATAAATTCCACCTTGGACTATGTCGTTGATATCAACGTCTCCAGCATCACATTCTAAGTGGGGTTCCTGCAACTTCAAAAATTGTAAATATTAGACAATTTAATAAATTAATCAAGACTAACACATGCATTAACAAAATTATATGTAATAACAAAATGATAAGTGTTTAAATATTACATCAATGGTAGTTGTTTGGGCCTCGGGTACAACCACACCGGGTGCAGTACCACCCCCGTGAGAGGCATCAATCTCCTGCAAGAGTAAATATTGCATATATTACAAATCTTTTAATATGTTACATATAGTATAGAAAAATTAAAAATTGAACAATAACAGAGTTTTAAAACAATTTCCTTACATGACCACCAGTCATCATAGTGGTACCATGTCTTGGTCCAGGACCATAACAGGGTCCCCCACACGATGTGCAAATGTGTGGCTCGCTCTGAGGCACATGGGATGTCAGTCTATTCCCACCAATATATGTCCCTCCACCACCAGAAGCTAGTGGTTGCACACCAGAAAAGGAAGAGGGCACTCTCTGGTCAATAGTGGTCGTGTGTTGAGAGACCATCTCAGCTAGAGTCAAAAATGCCTCCTGTGTTTGGGAAACCATGTCATGTGCAGGAGGGATGTCAACCCTCAGTAGCTGGGCATGGGGTGCAGGTATCTATGGATTGGCATCTCTATGCCTAGCATGGGGTCGGTGTTGGGGCATCCCCCTACCAACTCCCTGGAAGCCCAACATGTCAAAATAGTTGACATGTTTCCCCATCACAAACTCTGCATACAATTTTCGGAGGAAGTACATTGGTACTTCCCTATTGTTATGAGGGGGAATGTCAAAAACCATGTACCACCTATCCATCCAATTGTCTCTAATGGGTGGAAAGGTGCACCACTCAATAGAAATATGTGGCATGTTGATCTCTAGAATGTCATCCGTCCTAGGCAGTCTAAACAATGAATAGATGTGTTGTTTTGTTATTTTGAGCTTTTTTACCTCGTTGTAACTTAACCCATCAGCATATTGTTGTCTTTTCCTCTCCCTGTAAGATTTGATGCTATACAAAGCATCATTCTATCTTGCGATCGTATCAACAATAGACAACAAAGAATCTGACAAGGAGCGACGAAGCTCATCTCCACCCCTCCAAGCAGAACCAATCTCTCACAAATGGGAAATAAACCTCAGTATCTCTGCATTGTTATCCATAGTAGCCACTGAAATCATAAATACAAATAAAATATCATTAGAAATATAAACACATGATATAATGACATATCTAAGCACTGAAAACTGTATAACTAATGTACGACAAATAACAACATATAAACTAAATCTATCATGTAAATTTAAAAATTGATCTTGAATTTTACAGTAAATAATAAACATTTAACATTTTTTCATTTCATATTTATGTCCTAAATTCAAGTATTAATTCCAATTTTTAAGTATGCATGTGTACATAAAGTGTCCTGAGTGCATATGTTGATTGCGAAGCTCCTCTAGCTTATTTTAAGGCTTGGATTATGAAGTTTAATCGAAATTGTGAGGTGCTGACTATTGCCTTTGCAGGACCAGCTCCTAGATTCCAGGTAGAGGCAACAACTAGACCCTAGAATAGGCAGCATAATGTGTTGTTGATGAATAAAATCCTAGTATAGGAAACGATTTTGTTAGATATGTAATTATTTGTTGTAGTGTGATGTTTTTTGGACTCCAAAGTCTATTTAGCAAATCTTTATGGATTGTATGGTTGCAAGGGTTCCACTAGATTATATCATGTATGATAGTATGTGATTGGCATGTTTAATCAAATACATCAATGTACCTATGTATCTTCACGTTCATAGAGTCTATTGTTGAACTTTGTTGTCTTGACCTTAACCAAAAAGTACCCTTCGTTCAAGACGAGATATTTGTTAAAAGCATGGGAAGCTTCTATACCTTATTTTAACACTTGGATTGGGAAGTTTCATCAAAAGTATAAGGTGTTTAATGATGTTCTTGGAAGAGGAACTTCAAGAAGTTTCATCAAAATTATAAGGTGTTTACTGATGTTCTTGGAAGAGCAACTTTGATATTTCGAATAGAGGCAAGGGATTTACCATGTTTGTTTATGTATTTTAGGGGAATATATGAATTCTACTTGATTTTTTTTAGTTGTATGCAAGCTTGCAACATAATTGACAAACTTTTCATATTTGTTGATTTTGGTTTGGATTCACAATAGTGAAGTTCGTTTGTTTTTTATGAGTTAATTGGGGTTTTGGTTTACATTGGGCATGTAAATTTCTTATGCAAACTTGAAATGTGCTTGAAAAACTTTGCATATTTGTGGATTTTGGTATGGATTCACAAGGATCCTTGTGAATATGCATATGGAAATAGTGAAATTCATTTGTTTTTTGAGTTAATTGGGGTTTTGGTTTCCATTGGGCATGGGAATTTTGGGTGTGAATTTTGGTAAATAATCAAAATTATTTAATTTTTATGATTAAATTGGGGAATCGGTTTCAATTGGCCAATGACATTGGGGTTCTTGTTTCCATTGGGGTTTTTGTTTCCATTGGCCATAATTTAATTTATTTTGGTTTAATTTTTCAACTAGGGCAAATAAATTGATGAACAAAGAGAAAAAAACATGAAAAGAAATGAGGAAAATACCTCACAAATAGGAGGTTTATCCAAAGGTGGAGATGGATGGATTTGGCACACCCAAAAACGGGTTCGCCCAGTCGATATTTTCTCCAAATTTGTCTAATAGTCGCACGATGAGGCGAAAAAGACACGCTCGGCCTATTTAAAAATAAAAAACAGGCTTTCCAAATCACGCCTCCGTTTTAGTGCACAAAATTGCATGCACGATTTTGTTCACTAAAACAGAGGCACAATTTGATTAAATAAAATGGAGGCACGATTTGGTTTACTATCCTAATTGGCATTCCTATTGGCAGCCTTGGGACTAGGCTTGGCAGGTTTGGGGTTGCTTGGGATGATTTCTTTTTTTTGGATCAAGAGTGATTGACTTCACTCCACCATTACATCTAAAAGGTCCCTCAACTTCTTGCACACACCCTAATGGGAAACATTAACCCGTGCTTTTTATATTATTGGTCTCTATTTAACTCAAAAGGTTTGGCCTAAATCAAGGATTAAGGTGCATGTTGATGCAATTATGGTTTTTGGCCTTGATATGCAGATTTTGTAGGAACTTGTTCTTCATTTCCATGAAAGAGATTAATGTACCCTTCATAAATTTGCAATCCTTCTCACTTCTGATCTCTGGACTTAGGGTTGGTTATAGGATCGTGATCTAGGTTTGATGGATTACTGGGATAAGTATTAGGAATGTCAATAGGGGGAGAATTGATGCGGGTTCATAACCATGTTTTGGATCATTACTCTACCAAGCTCGAATACATGGCCATGATCAAAAGTGAAGGTAGGATAATTATCTAGTGGTGGCGTAAGCTCTGGAATACGACCCCTCCCCTGAAGAGTGACCTCTTTCTTTGGTTAATATTGAGTAGGTTTTCTTGATGTGTGATAGACTGCATTGGTGAAATAGCAAAGGTCTAATAATTTGTATGTTGTATTAAGATAATGAAGAGTTGAACAATCATCTTTTTACTTCATTGTTCCTACTCACAATAGTTTTAGAAGGGGTTTGAACAACATTTAAATTTGTAGGATATGAGGGTGATGCCCGATGAGTTGTGGATCAATTTTTTCTCTAAATTTATATTGTCAAAGTTTAAAAGATGTTCGTTATTTACCATATTTAGTTAATTGGGGGATATGGAGCACACATTGGAAACTTGGTTCTAGAAAAGGAAGTGCCTTGGTGTTTCTTTGATAGTTTTTTCTATGATGGAGAGAGTAGATGTGGCATTGGATATATTATTTTCTTCTCGAATGAGTACTATTTCTTAGGTAAGGATTTATTAGGGGAAAGATTAAACAATAAGTTTGAATTCTCAACTTTACCTATTAAAGTTAGATTTATAGATAGGTGTATAGAAGCTCTAAGAATTTGGTGACTTATCTATTACTTTTCAATGGATAAAAGGTGAGATTCAAGTTTAGGATGTCAGGTTCCATCATCTGGAAGAACACTTGAAGGACATAAACAAGAAATTCTCAAGAGTATGTTTTACTCATGTGTTTGGAGATTTTAATTCTATTGTGGAATCCCTTCCAAAATATGTCTTACATTTAAAGAGGTTATGTTGATGAGTATAATGACGATAATATGATTGCAAGCAGGACATATATTCTATGATGGAAAATTCGGTCAGGTAGTTATAGGCCTATGAAAATTTTAAATGGTTCAGTGATTACAGAGAAAAACTAGAATATAAAAGTATGAATGATTTTTATAGTTAGATATGAAAGGGGATCCCTC
>LPNX010890948.1:182085-193650 GCA_001517045.1 Pseudotsuga menziesii | reverse complement strand
ATTGTCCACACCTTTCCTTCACCTTTCCATTCATCGAGCATAAACCTTTTACTATTGTCAAGCAAGAAATGCTTCACTCAATGAATAATACTTTGCCAATTTTACTTTACTTATTACAATTTTTTCTTTACATCAATTTTTTCTTTACTTCTTATGCCTACTCAATGCACTCTCCTCCTCAATGCCTTCTCATCTATCCCACCCAACATTAAACCTTTAACACACCACCAACAAAAACTATTTATTCCAACATTCCATACTTAAACAATTTTAAAATCACATCATTTATTTAATTTCAAACTCAAATAACTCATTATTCAAAACTCCATAGTGATAAATCTCACTATAAATTCATGGCTTTCTGCAAACACCCATTTGTAAGACTTGAAAATGGCACCTATTGAAAACTGGGGGATGTGGGGTGGCATCGTCCCCTCGCGGGGGTTCAGGGTTAGTGCCCCCGAGAAAGGGAGTTCATGGGAAAAACTCCCAAAATTAATTTTTTGGGATGTTTGTTTGCCAATAGTTTGTGGACCCATGGTATTGGGTGACCCGTAGTATTTTCCCATGGAAATTCCCCTATAAAAGGAAAGCATTGTAATACGGATGTGTATTGTATTGTAGCATTGTAAAACAATCTCCATGCTTGTGTGAGAGATAATGTGAGAGTGTGAAGAGGAAGTGTAGCGGGGTTGTTGTAGGTTGTATCCCTTCATTTTGTTGGATGGTATGATAATAAAGGACTGGCAATTTCTGTGTGGACGTAGCCCATCTTGGGTGAACCGTGTTATATCTGTGTCTCTCTTGTAATGTGTTTAATATTTGCATATTGTTTAATTGTTTACTTGTTATTGCTCTGTGATATTGTTATTCTAACAATTGGTATCAAAGCCAAAAGGTCTATTGGGTTGGTAAACTCGCAGGAAAGAAGGGTTTTAGGTTCGAGTGAGAGCAATGGAAGAAGAAGGAAAGTTTAGGATCGATAATTTTAACGCCCAAAACTACCAGTTATGGAAGATGCAAATGGAGGATTATCTATACCAGAAGGATATATACCTATCGTTGGGTGGAAAAACAAAACAATCGGTGACTATGAAGTATGAAGAATGGGAGGTTCTTGACAGAAATACATTGGGAACAATACGATTTTGTCTGGATTCGTCGATGGCTTTCAATATCTCAAAAGAAAATACATCAGAGGGTGTGATGAGCGCATTGGCTAAGCTCTATGAAAAACCCTCAGCTTCCAACAAGGTATTTTTAATGAAACATTTATTTAATATGAAGATGTCAGAAGGTGGATCTATTGCTGACCATTTAAATGAATTTAATACACTTACTAGTTAGCTAAGTTATGTAAAAGTGAACTTTGATGATTAGGTTAGGTCTCTTCTAATCTTGTGCTCATTGCTAGAAAGCTGGAATAGCTTGGTCATAATTGTAAGTAACTATGTCCCTAGTTCAAACACTTAAATTTGATGATGTTGTTGGTGTTATTCTTAGCAAGGAAATGCAAAGAAAAATCACAGGTGAGACATCAGGTAATGCGTTGTCCATAGAGAGCATGGCTTCATGTCATGCTACACCCCATAGGAAATTATTTCATGATTATGTTCCAGGTGATTTTGGACATGTTTTATTGAGGGATGATGAACCATGTAAAATTGTTGGAATGGCTAAGGTACAGATTAAGTTAAATAGTGGAAATGAATGGATGCTAAAAGGTGTAAGGCATATTCATGTTATGAAAAGAAATCTAATCTCAACAGGGTAGTTGGGAGATAGCGGATGTTTGTCTGCATTTGGAAAAACGTGGTGGAATATCACTAAAGGAGCACTGGTAATAGAAAAAGGAGATAGGATATGTGTGTCGTATTTATGTCCTCATAATACTGATTATTCTCTCACTATAGCTTCTACCAAAATAGGTGCAGCATTGTGGCATCACAGGCTTGGCCACATGAGTGAGAACGGGATGTAGATTGTCCACTCAAGGAAATTGCTTCCAAATCTGAAGCATGTAAGTTTGGAATTATGTGAGAACTGTGTTTATGGAAAACAAAAGAGAGTTAGATTTCTCAGGGTTGGGAAACATAAGAAGATTGAAAAGTTAGAGCTTGTGCATACAAATGTATGGGTACCGGCTCATGTACAATCTCTTGGTGGCTCTCGTTATTATGTTACTTTTATTGATAATGCAACTAGAAAAACTTGGGTTTATTTCATTAGACAGAAATCAGTGTTTGCATCTTTTCAGAAGTGGAAAGTATTTGGTTGAGAATGAGACAGGAAAAAAGTTGAAATGTCTCATATCTGATAATAGAGGTGAATACTACCGCAAGGAGTTTGATAGTTATTGTTCATACAATGGGATTCACATAGAGAAGACAATCCCTGGAACACCACAACAAAATGGTGTGTCATAAAGGATGAACAGAATGATCATGGAGCGTGAAAGATGTATGTGATTGCATGCAGGGTTTCCCTTACAGTTTTGGGTTGATGTTGTAGATATTGTTGTTTATTTAATAAACAGAGGGCCTTCAAGCACTTTGGATGGTGGGATTCCAGAGGAGGCATGGACATACAAAAAGGTAAACTACTCATTTCTAAGAACTTTTGGTTGTGAATCATTTGTCCATGTTGATAAAGAAAATAGAACAAAGCTTGAGGCTAAATCCAAGAAATGTACCTTTACTGGATACGGGGTTGATGATTTTGGTTATCACTTATGGTATTATGAAAATCACAAAATCATTAGGAGTAGAGATGTAGTATTCAACGAAAATGTTATGTACAAAGATCAGTTGCAAGGAAAGAAAGAGGAAAAGGAAAACACAGAGTACACAGTGCTTGATGAAACCAAAGAAAATGAAGTTCCAAAGGCACCAAAAATCAAGAGCAGCAAGAGGTACCTCAAACTCTTACAAATCTAAGAAGATCTACTAGTTTAAGTAGACCCCCTGAACTATTCTCTCCTTCACTATATTATTTATTGATGACTGTTTCTGGTGAACCCTAATGTTATGAAGATGCAATGCAGGTAGAAACTAAAAAGAAGTGGGAGCAAGGGATGGATGAGGAGATGGACTCATTAGTAAGAAACCAAACTTGGGATTTGGTTGAGTTGCCTGCAGGGAAAAGAGCATTGTATAATATAAGGGTTTACAGGTTGAAGGAAGAATATGGAGGCAAGAAGCGATACAAGGCTAGACTTGTTGTAAATGGATTTGCACAAAATAAAGGTATGTACTTTGATGAAATATTTTCTCATGTTGCTAAAATAACTTCAATTAGGACTATTTTAAGTTTAGTGGAGGTAGAAGATTTGCATCTTAAACAGTTAGATGTAAAAATAGCCTTTCTCCATGGGGATTTGGAGGAAGAGATTTATATGCAGCAGCCACAAGGCTATGAGGTCAAAGAGAAGAAGAATTTATTTTGTAGGTTGAAGAAGAGCTTGTCTGGCCTGAAACAAGCTCCAAGGCAATGGTATTTAAAATTTGATAAGTTTATGACAGAATAGGGTTATAGTAGATGCCATTCTGACCACTGTGTTTCTTTCAAGAGGCTAGATAATGGAAGATATATTATCTTGTTATTGTATGTAGATGGCATGCTTGTTGCAGGGTCTAACATGGAAGATATAAATGTTCTCAAAAGGAAACTAGCTAAATCATTTGTGATGAAGGATGAGGGTGCTACAAAGCAAATCCTCAGTATGAGAATAACAAGAGACATGAAAAATCACAAATTGACATTGTCTCAAGGTGAGTACATGGAAAAGGTGTTGAAGAGGTTTATAATTCATAATGCAAAACCAATTAGTACACCTTTGGCTATCCATTTCCAACTAAGTAAGGAGATGTGTCCCAAGACACAGGAAGAGATAGAATACATGTCCAAGGTTCCCTATTCATCAGCAATTGGAAGCTTGATGCATGCCATGGTGTGCACAAGACCATATATTGCACATGAAGTGGGATTTGTGAGAAGGTATATGAACAATCCAGGTAAAGAGCATTGGAAAGAAGTACAGTGGATTCTCAAGTATTTGAGAGGTACCACTTCTCATGCATTATGTTTTGGAGGTTCATACACTGTTCTACATGGATATGTTGATGCAGATATGGCAGGTGATAAAGACATCAGGAGGAGCACCACAGGGTATGTCTTTACTGTAGGTGGAACAACAATAATTTGGATTTCAAAACTGCAAAAGGTTGTTGCACTTTCAACAACGGAAGCATAGTATGTTGCTGCTACAGAGGCTAGTAAAGAGATGATTTGGTTGCAGAGGTTCATGGAGGAATTGCGTAAGAAGTAAGAGAATAGCAGGTTGTACAGTGATATCCAGAGTTACATTCATCTTGCAAAGAAATCAGCCTTTCATTCAAAGACTAAACATATACAACTCAAGTACCATTTCATAAGATCTGTTCTAATAGATGAACTGTTAAAGTTGGAAAATGTACATACTAGACAGAATCCTGCAAACATGTTGACAAAGGTGGTAATTAGAGAGAAATTGAGTGTCTACTCAGTTTCTGTTGGCCTTGAAGCATGAAGGTGAAAATGAGAAATTTTCCAAGTCCAAGGTTCAGAGCATAGTCCAACAAGTGCAGCAGTAGTGGATTTCTTGTGATCGGTATCTAAGTGGGAGATTGTTGGTTGTGGGTTCTGATCTTCCATATTCATATATGTTATTGTTCACATGTGTTTGTACACCATTTTACTGTACACGCGTACCAATTGGGAGGTGCGGGGTCCAAGGGACAATGGTCCCCCAATGGGGTTCGGGGGTAGCGCCCTCGAGAAAGGGGGTTCGAGGTTGAAGCTCTCGAAAGAAATTTTTTGGGATGTTTGTTGGCCAATAGTTTGTGGACCCATGGTATTGGGTGATCCATAGTATTTTCCCATGGTTCCCATATAAAAGGAAAGCATTGTAATACGGTTGTGTATTGTATTGTAGCATTGTAAAACAATATATATGATTGTGTGAGAGAGACTATGAGCATGTGAAGAGGAAGTGCAATGGGGTTTCTGCATCCTGTATCCCTTCATTTTGTTAGATGGCATAATAATAAAGGACTGGCACTCTATGTGGACGTAGCCCATCTTGGGTGAAACACGTTATATATGTGTCTCTCTTGTAATATGTTTAATAATTGCATCTTGTTTAATTTTATAATTGTTATTGCTCTGGGATCCTGTTTTTCTAACAGTGAAGGCAAGAATCTTTGAAGATTTAGAAGCTTGGACCTTTCTATGCTCACCCCGAAGAGCATTGGAGGGAAGGGGCACCTGAGGGACTTTGTATTAGAGAAGGATACCTTCCTTGTGTTGGTTGTGGTAGGTATTGTGGGTGCCAAGGTTGGTTTATATCAATTGAGATGCTTGTAGCTCTATGGTTGAGCTCATTGGCTTAACATTCTCCTTCCTTGTCCCCTTGCATGCTTGACAACCCAATTGTGTGTTGGCATAGCATGAGTGATTGTGCCTATGGTTGTGAGTGATCCTGGGTAGTTCCTCCTTAGTGGATACATAGACCATCTCAGGGGTGGTCTCTCAGCTAAAAGAATATAGGTTGGAAAGATACTTGCGGTTGGGTGGAACATTGCTCTTCCATAGTCGGTTGTTCGAGCAGTTTCAATTAAAAGATAAGTGCTTATTGTTGTTTCCAAATATGACAAATTTGTGAATTATGAATGTTGTTTATTTATGCTAAATTGAATGAGATGACCCATTTTGAGTTATTCATTTGGATAATGTGCATAGCATGAGGATGAGTTTATCTATGTGCATTATTTCATTGTTATGCATGTGATAAATATGTTGGTAATTGCATCTTGTATATGCATTAATGAGGTTTAATTTCGTTGTGTTTATATTCATGCATCTGCACGCAAATTTAGTTATTAATGAATTTCGTAATATAGCCTTGGGGACGAAATTTATCACCCCACATATCGTTCATGTCTCCCTCTGTGGGTCAAATTGATGGGATGGGACATGACATGTCCACTCGAAATGTTGGGACATTTTAAAACTCCAACACAATTTAATTCTAAAAACTCAACACAATAATCAATTGTGTTTATTGTTAAGTATTGTGTTTATTGTTAAGTATTGTTTTTATTTCTATTTTTGTTAATGTTAATTGGGTCTAGATTGAGTGGTTGTGAGATGGAATTTTATCCTCCCCACCCATGTTCTATTCTCATAAATGACATGTTGAGCTCATAATGAAGTATTGTGTTGTTACATCTTCAATGTTTTTGGAGGTTGATTTCTAGAATAATTGTGTGAGTATTAATATGCTTGGACCATCATTATAATAAATAAATTATAAAATAAGAAGATTAAATTGGAAAAAAAAGGATAATATGGAAATTAAAATAAAGCAATTAAATAAAAAATTTAAAAATTTTTTGGGGAAAAGTGAGTAAAATTAAAAGAGCGGGGAGTTTGAAAGTTAAGGGATTAATTAGTAAGATTAAAAGAGTGGGAGTTTGAATTATATTAAAATAAATATGAATAAATTGAAAAAAAATAAGATTAAAATTATACTAAGATAATTAAATTTTGTTTATTTAAAAAAGTAATTAAGGAAAATAATTTAGAAGGAGAATAAATATGCTTAATTTAAGCTAGACGATTAAATAGTTCATTAAAAGAGTGATCCAGGAAAGTAACTTAGAGTAATAAGGAGAGGCTTTACCGGGTATAATTTATTAGAAATAAATTAGATTTGAATTAATAATTAATAGTTAGAAGAAATAAGGAGGGAACAATTGGGGCCAATAATTTGATGAACATGAGGGTGGCAAGGGTGAGGGGGTGGGGCAATAGAAATGGATGAGGGGAGTTTTGGTCAAAATTCGGTAAAAAAAAATTGGTAAAATTCAAATTTAGAAGTGTTTAAATTGTGTTTTCGAATCCATAAATAGATTCAACACCCTCGAATACCCCATGCCACCTAAATTATGCAATTTTCATAACTAATATATGTGATCCTAAGATTTTTTAAAGATTTTCAACCATACTCCAAACAAAATAAGATGGAAAATACACTTGGAAAAGGTTGAAAATGTAGAATATTTAGACTACATCGATGGTTAATAGGTTCCATGATTGACTTTTTCTATATCTGCCATCCCTATTAAAATTGTTAGGGTGCTTTTGAATTTCAAGGGCTTTACAAATAAGACAATATGTGTGATGAGGAATTGGACCCAAGATTTTGGTTTGGTCAAAGTATATTAAATGCTTAGATTTATGGGAGTATTCAACCTTAGTATTGACTTGGCCTTGTGTCTTGAATAATCTAGGGTTTACTCTAGGTACTATCCTTGAAATGAGGGGACGTGCTAGAGGGTTTTCCCCAAAGATAATTTACTTTGAAAAAAAAGCATTGCTTTCTTTAATATATGTGGATGATCTCAATATAAACTCCAATTTCTTAACATTTTTATTCATAAATCTTTTAAACCTAAAAGTAACGAGCTATTAATTTATGTGAATGTAAATTGAAGAATAATCAAAATATTGAAGCGTGGTTAACTAAAAGTTAATGACCCATAGCTAAAAGTAAACAAAATTTTAGCATTGCCTACCAAATTCCCTTAAATATGTAATTGATTGCATTGCTTGAGGCCATTTTTGTGTCCATGTATGGCTCTACGCCTATGAAGCGACCAAAATCCCACGTGTCCTCTCCCATTATCTTGATGAAGTCACATTCAAATTCGAATATGTTTTTTCATCTTACTTGATTTGATGAATAATCAAATTATCCATCGTATTTCAGGCCATATACCCATTTTATTTTAAAAAAAAACAATGTTAAGACTATAGTAATTTTTTTCGCTCCGTTTTTATTTCCTTATCCAACATTCCTTCCTTATTCCTAAAGAAAGACTCCCATAATTAAAATGTTTTTGCAACAATCATAAAACTAACATACTTCAAACAAATCAGTGGAGTGTCCTTTCAAATGGCATTTATTGAGTTCCTCACCTTCACCGAAAGTTCAATCTCAATTTGAGTGTCATCGCCTCTAGTGTGTTAATGGCATGGTAGTGTTTGATACTTTGTTGGACATTTTAAACAAGTACCCCTCACAAATCCCTTTGAAAGGATAGACTTTGAACATTGTTCTCGCTTTCAATCTAATAGCTCATACAACTCCAACCCCAACACCTTTTGAAATTCCCAACTTGTTATGCACTAATGGATCATTGTCATACATCTTCCAACTTGTTATGTATCAATGGATTATTGCCACACATCTTCCATTTCACACATCTCTTAGTCATTTTCCATGCAATTTATATTCTCGATACAGTATCGTCCCAAGATGGCAACAAACATCTCAATTAATTATATAACTTTGAGTTCTCTTGATGCATCATACAAGGTTACCAAATTCTTTAATAACACATTACAATTTTCCCTTCGCTCTAAGTCTCAATTAGGCTCATAAAATGAAAATTTGCCAACACTTCTTCAATGCCTTTGTTTTTCTTCTCCTTGCATGAGCTTCTTTTTCGTCTTCCTTTTTGAAACCTCCCTTATTTTCCTTCTTTGTTAGCATACAAGACCCTAAAATCTATGATGAAGAAATCTATTTGGGCACAACATTTTTCATGATTCCCATTAGATCATATATGCCAAATGCCATATTAAACATTAGATGACAAATTATAGTCATAAGTGGATGCAATTTCATGCACAATCACATGATAATTATCAACAACAAGTAAACATATGGATCATGAACTTGATTAATTAGTCATAGAAACAATTACAATAGCAATAATTTGAATGTAATGAGACATAAATTAAATATGTTTACAATAAGCAACATGGCGCTATTAAGAGTCGCTTCTCTGAGATATACCAAACTCATACATCTAAGAGGTATAATGCAAATCCACTATAAATTACAAGATCAATTGCGCCATGATTTTAATGGTTGTGGCATCTAATATCAAATTCAGAATGCGTAAAGAAGAAAGGAGTGAAGACATTGTTCTAGCTATTTACAACTGAGAATCTTGTTGTACAATGCATTTGCCAAGGAAGGGTAGTACCCAAGATTCAACATTTTTGCAACTCTTCCTTTCCTGCTTAAAGAGATCAATTGATTGCATCCCCTTGATAATGTCAAAATTGATCAATGATGCATCTTAATAACATTCAAGAATAATTTATAATAGCCTTATTAATTTAGTCAAAATTTAGTAGAGATGCATGAAGCGAATATTTATTCGCTTGTAGAAATAATATTACCAGAAAACTTGGTAAATGAGATAAGCCATAATAATATATTAAATTGATGATATAAAATGATATGATACATTTACAATGGTCGGACTTATATATGTCCATTCGTGACTTTCCAACCTACAGTCATGACTCTTTGATAATTATTAATTATTAATTAATAATTATCTATTAATATTATTTTTAATATTTATATATTTTATGTTCGTTACATTGCCTTCCCCTTAAGGGAATCTTTGTCCTCAAAGATGTATTTGACATTAATGTCTGATTTATTTCAATCTGTCATTTCGGAATTCTTTCCCCTTTGTATTTGCGACATTTGAGGAGATGAGCCGATACGAATTACGGATTCCCCAAGAGAATTGTCGCATAGCATCTGCTGTGGTCCATCCCAGATCTATTTTTATTGGAGCTTTGAGATCTTTTTGTGGAACGATCGGTCTCGATTGTTGCTTAGTATGTCGATATTTTCGCATATCCACATAAGTCTTCTGTGAATATTCATTTTGTCCCTGTCGTTGGTCAAAATGACGATTATAATTAGGATGTCTGTAAGGTATAGGTTTCGTTTGTTCTTCTTTCTTTTGGACTGTGACGAGGACTGTCTTCACTTCTTCGATTTGATTTTTGGATGTATTTTCCTGGATTGTGCTTCTTGGTTCTCTAGTAGATTGTTCATGAATTGGAATCCTTTCGATTCTTTCCTCTTGCGATTTTTTTTCAATTTCTAGCTCCTTGATTTGGTTAAGTAGTTCATGATTACTATTATTTAAACACTGGTTTTCTTCTTGCTTTTCTAGTAATTTCCCTTTGAGGTCTTCACCGGATTGTTCCCTCTTGCTTTTGTTTTTCAATTTTTTAATTTTTGTAATCAGGGTTTTGTTGTGATTTCTTAATCTGAAAATTTATTCAGAATTGTTGGATATTATTTTATTACTCTTTGCGATCTCTAGCTTGTGTTCTTTTTTAGAGTCGCTATTTTGTTGTTGAATAACTTCTATCTGTTGTCGATACTGGTCGACCACTGATTCTTGATCTATTAATTTCTGTCGTATGTGCGTCAGTTCTTCATCCTTGTTGTTAACGATTTTGTTCAAGCGGATTGTTTCTACTTCGTAATCACTTATTTCTTTCTTTATATCTTGATTTGTTCGTCTCTGAATGAAATCACTTTCGTCTTTTAATTTCTTAATTTGGGCATACAATTTTTCTATATGATTGTTCTGGTCGGAAATTAATTGTTCCTTGCGCTCTTTTTGCATATGATGTAATTTAAACAACATTTCCAATTTCGTATTTGTGACTCGTAATTCCTCATGCTCTCTTCGATAATGCTTTAACTTGGCTTCTAATTTCTCTATTTGTACTTGCAAACCAGATTCCATGATATCTAATTTCTTCCACACTAGATGATGATGATCTTCGATTTGTTTTTCCTTTGACTTCCCCACCTAAGTTCAACTCACTTAATTTTTAGTATCAATTATTATGCACCTTTTTGATATTTTATTTCCCTTAAGTTTTATAAAATGTGAGTAGCTTGGGTGGTTGGGAGGAATGATTGTTAACTTCCCCACCTAGGTTCAAATCTCACTTGCTTCTTTTAATAGTTATTATTATGCATTTTTTACTTTTATCTTCTCTTTTCTAACCTTTTTTTCTTTCCCTTTTTTTAACCTTTTTATTTTTTATTTTTTTTAAGGACAAAGTCCTATTTTTTGGGAAACCCAAAAATTCCGGGAAACCTGGGTGATGGCTAAAAGCCAAAAAATATGGCCAAAGGCCGGGATCTAGCCAACGAGGCTCTGATACCACTGAAGCGAATATTTATTCGCTTGTAGAAATAATATTACCAGAAAACTTGGTAAATGAGATAAGCCATAATAATATATTAAATTGATGATATAAAATGATATGATACATTTACAATGGTCGGACTTATATATGTCCATTCGTGACTTTCCAAACTACCACTAAAGCGAATATTTATTCGCTTGTAGAAATAATATTACCAAAAAACTTGGTAAATGAGATAAGCCATAATAATATATTAAATTGATGATATAAAATGATATGATACATTTACAATGGTCGGACTTATATATGTCCATTCGTGACTTTCCAACCTACAGTCATGACTCTTTGATAATTATTAATTAATAATTAATAATTATCTATTAATATTATTTTTAATATTTATATATTTTATGTTCGTTACAATGCATGTTGTGGCTCTTAGAAACAATTTGAATGGTTGTCTCTACAAAGTCAAAT
>LPNX010890948.1:153017-181778 GCA_001517045.1 Pseudotsuga menziesii | reverse complement strand
TTAGAAATGACATATCCTTCTACCTAATGACCATTTGCTCGATGGCTTCTTCAACACTTGCTTACTTGACAATTTCATCTTGTGTTTGCTACCCTACTTTTTGGTTTCTCCGTGCCTTTGCTAGATCACTTAACACACTACACTCATCCTTCATGCAATAAGCAAGCATTTCCTATCATCGCCAAGAATGTCTCCTTTTCTTGTTGGATGATACTTCAACATTTTCCTTTTACCTTTTCCTTGACTATGTTTAAAAATTTTATGCTCATTACTTTGCTCAAACCTTGCTTTAAGTCCTTACTCATTGTCCACACCTTTCCTTCACCTTTCCATTCATTGAGCATAAACCTTTTACTATTGTCAAGCAAGAAATGCTTCACTCAATGAATAATACTTTGCCAATTTTACTTTACTTATTACAATTTTTTCTCTACATCAATTTTTTCTTTACTTCTTATGCCTACTCAATGCACTCTCCTCCTCAATGCCTTCTCATCTATCCCACCCAACATTAAACCTTTAATACACCACCAACAAAAACTATTTATTCCAACATTCCATACTTAAACAATTTTAAAATCACATCATTTATTTAATTTCAAACTCAAATAACTCATTATTCAAAACTCCATAGTGATAAAGCTCACTATAAATCCATTCACTAAATTCATGGCTTTCTGCAAACACCCATTTGTAAGACTTGAAAATGGCACCTATTGTAAAACTTTCAACGTTGATACACTACATATCACCATCCTATTATATAATATTAAAACATTTTATAAAATAAATAAATTTTCAACGTTAATACACTACATATCACCACCCTATTCTATATAATATAGAACATTTTATAAAATAAATAAAATCTGAAAAATAACACCAAAACATTTGCCCCACTTTTCCAAATTTCCTACGTTATCAAATGTGAATGTGAAATACATACACCTAACTAAGAAACTCATCTCCACCTATCGCCGCTCTACCCCACCATACCACATATCCTCTTATTGAGTGGATTAAGTTTGCTTTCTTACGTTATTCTCTTCTTGAGTGGATTAACTTTGCTTCCTTGCATTATTTTTAGTTAATTATATATTTATTTGTCAACCTTGGAAGCTATTTTCATCTATACCTTTCTTTGTGGATACCTTTTCTTAGATAGAGATAGATGGTGTTTTTTTTTTTAATAGTGATTTATTAAAGAGTTATATTTATTGGGAAATATGTCATCCTGACTATTCTAGAGAATTAAGGTATGGTTACTTACTATTTTGGAGAATTAAGGTATGGTTACTTACTATTTTGGAGAATTAAGGTATGGCTAAAATTCTAGATTCCAATCATTATATAGGAATTCAACAAAAATAGCCCCAAGGGTTAGCTCAATTGGTAAGACGTGCGCACACTCTCTCGGTACGGGGGGAGGTCACGGGTTCGAGCCTTGAGTCCTATGGGGTTAGGCCTTCTGTGAGGAAGGTCGGCGGTTTACCACCTCTACCATCCACTAATGTGGGGAAGTATTGCTGGGTTTCCATAGGATATTTACTCTGAAAAAAAGGAATTCAACAAAAATAACACATCTCTTACAAAAATTAAACTTAAGATCTATTCTTCTTTTATTAAATAATCAAAACCATTAATCATAAATATTGTTATATTCTTTCATTTTCTCTCTAATTATGTCATTATTTTTTATTTCCATTCTATTTATTATTTGTAATTATGTCATTATTTTTCATTTTCATTGTACTTATTATTTAAGGAAAAGTGTGTTTTATAGCCCAAAATTGTAAACTTTAAGGTCCGTAGGGCTTGTCCTTTTGAGGGCAAGGAAGGGAAAAAGAAAAAGGAAAAAGTTATGTGATGTATTCCATATACTAAGATAGATAATGACATTATTAATACTAAATAGTCATAACCACTTATCATAAATATTGTTGTATTCTTTCATTTTCTCTGTAATTATGTCATTATTTTTTATTTTCGTTCTAATTATTATTTGTAATTATGTCATTATTTTTCATTTTCATTATACTTATTATTTATGTGATGTATTCCATATACTAAGATAGATAATGACATTATTAATACGATATTTTTCACTTTCTGTGTAATTGTTATTTCTATGATGTATTTGGATGGTGTATGTAGATAATGACAACTTTATCTGGATTGTGTATATAGATAATGGCAACTTTCTACCATCTAAGTTTTGTTTCAATGTTATGTTTAATACTTATTGACTTTTATTATATTCTTTGACTTATGTCTTTCTTTAATCGTATGTTTGATTAATATTATTTATTTGATAAAAAAAACTTAGTTAAATTTCAAAAGAAAGAATAACTTCTTCTTTTTTTACAGATATATAACAATGGAGGTGGAGGGTGGAAAGCTTCTTTTGGCCTTGAAAATAATTGTAAATTAGTGAATTTCTTGTTGTGGAAAAAAAAAACTCCTCTTTTAGACTCTTGTCACACATTATTTTATATGGTTGTGAAGTTTGGGGCCACATCATCTTTAGAGAATCATAGAGAATGATCAAGCAAATCCAAAATCATTTTATAATTTATGAATATTAATATTAAAATAAATACACCATATCTTACCCTCATCATAAAAGTTGGTATTTACCCCATTGAGAGTAGGCCTATTACCAGCTGCCTAATGTACAAGCACACAACAATCGATATAAAAGACAAGAGGTTTTCTAAGATTGCTTCAAACTCAAGTCAAACTACTTGCAATTAAGAGGGGTTGGCATAAAGATGTCAAGTCTTGGCTAAATTATTGGGGAACAGAGTAGGAGGTAACTTACATAAAATTGATACCATTAAAAATAATATCATATCTAAATTTAAGGAGGTTGTGGTGCAATAAAGAAAGTGAGAATAAAAGAAAATTAAGATACTATAAAGTGGTCATTCATCTTAATTGTGGGAATATAATAAACCCACTTCATAACTTAGGATAAAAAATTTAATCATTTTTATTAATTTCCTACCCACTAGCATAGATAGTTGGCATCCACTTGCACCACATGGTCAACACTTGCCATATTACCCCTAGATCGTTTCAATCCTGATTCTGGGTTGATCATGTCTACTTTATTTACTGCCAGAACTAGTAACTGCGCTTTCATGCTTTTTATGTCATTTACTGCTTTATTCCAGCTTTTCAATGGATAAGGTAAAGATAGTCAACTAGGAAACTAATATCTTTTGTTGCCAACCCATCCTCCATGATTTTCTCTCCATATTCCAGGATTAGCATGTTTTTCCATTATACATGACAACTCACTCATGCTTTTACTAATTTGTGAGGTCCTTGACTGGTTTGGGAAGTGCTTTAGCCACCTATGGGGGTTTATCATATTTAGTAAGTCTATCTTTCTGAGCTTGATGAATTGTCTCCAATACAACTTGATTTTACCTATGAGGGATGTACTATTTATGTACACTATTATTCATCATTATTCAATGGAAGGATACTCTCCAATATTCATCTCTTCATTCATGTGATTTAGTCTCTATTCTTCTCTCTATTTTTCCTGTGTATGCTTGTGAGAATTATCTTAGTAGTAAGATCTACTTCCTATGCTTCTTCTTAGCATCTTTACTCATAGCATTAGAGATGTTATTTCTACATGGTATCAAACATTTCTACATGGTATCAGAGTGCAAGGTTGTTCAAGTTCAACAGAGTTGAGTAGCTATATGTTCTCTCTATCAGAACGCATCCAGCCTCCTATCCTTCTCCGAAGAAGAGCTTGTTATTAGGCTTACAAGATTTTCTCCTATTTTTATTTGTGCAGGTTGCAGAGAGTTTCTTCTTGAGCGCATCAACATCTCAATGTGGATTATTACTCAACTATGATCTTGACTCGCTTCAACTATCATGAATGGAAAGCCAAAATTGGCATTCTATTGTGTAGTAAGGGACTATACATAGTTTCTATGGCTTTAGAAAATGAACCAAATTTTGTGGTTGAGAAAGCTAAGTGGACTAATAGGTTGGATGAAGCCTATGGATTGCTTTGCCTCTCTATTTCCCCTGATATACTCTTTCATCTAGATGGTTTGACCACTCCAAACCAAGTATGGACCAAACTTGAGTCTCTCTTTGGAGTTCAAGATGAGTTAAAAGCGCATCAGTTGGAGATTGAGTTATTCTTAATGAGTCCAAGAAGTTTCGATTCTATTGAGGGTTTCTTTAGCAAATTCAAGTAATGTTGGCTACTTTTCCTCACACTCACAACCCAATCTCGGGTTTTCCTTGAGCGCAACAAATCACCCAAAGATATCGGCTACCTGCGACGTAGTCACAGTCTCACCCGAGATATCTTTCCTCAATGGGTAACTACCAGAACCATGTTTCTGCAGCTAGGCAAGGGATTACAGTCCCCTGGCGCACAACCAAGGTGCTCAAAAAATTATGATGGTTGGGGTTCTTTTACTAACTCAATAGTGGCGCAACAGTGCGACACAGATTCTCCCTTGACCACTTAACAACAAATGAACTTGAAATAATACAAAATGCTTCAATGATGCTGGTCATTCATTCATTCAACTCCTTTCACTAATATTGCAACATTCACTTAAGCAATAAATGTAAACAATGCAAAATAACCTACAAACATTCAACATACACATTCAAGCGACACAAGATATAACATGGAAACCCAACAGGGAAAAACCACAAAGCTACTCTTCATCTGGCATGAGAAATATATGCACCTTTCAGTCTACGACTTGACTGCAGACTGTTTGAGATATGTATTTTCGGCTCACAGACATTTCCTCACTCTCATGTTGTCTGGTTTTATTATGATCTTATTCTAACTACTCCTATTGATCTGCACACAACCTATATTGACTCTTCTAACTACTATCTGTGCACTCAGCTGCAGAATGAATCCTTAGAAAACTAATATTCGACAACCCTTCTACAAAATGGGTTCTGCAGCTCAACAACCCTATGACACTACTATCTAACTTCTTCTCTAATTTCTTCAACTTTTTCCAACCCTCATACAAAACAGGTTCCTCGTATTTATAGCTTCTACAAGACCATGCAGGTTCGACTACATATAGTTCATTTATTACAGGTCATAATCAACTGTAAAAAATGGTTACAAGTTGTCATAGGTATGACTGACACAAGGCACTATTAGCCTGACTTACATATATTCCTTCATATGTGCGACCTCTACCGACTTACATCGACTCTAGCACCCATGATCTTCCTGACCTGTCGCTTTCTAGTCGTTACCCTTCTATACGCCTATAGATTCACTTTTGCTCCGTCACACTTTTGTGCTTCATTTCCTTCCTTCACTTTCCTTTGCGTTGCGTGCTTTATTTTCCTTCCTGTGCTTGCACTTTGCTTTCCTCCTTAACTTCTTCTGCACTTTATTCCTACTGCCCTTTCCTGGACCAACAGGTAACTTGTTATAATGATCAAGCATTGTGGGATTGCTAATAAATATGATCAATTAATCCTTTCCATTCTATCAAATTTAGGTCCTGAATCCTCAGTTTCTGTGTCTAATTTCCATGCCAATAGGCTTGTTGTTTCTAATTGGAAAATGCATTATTTGTGTACTTTCTTTGATTCACTAACAAAGGAGAAAAATAAATTGATCCAAATGGGTGCTCTTAAATATTCCAAGGGAAATGATCATGCTCTCATAGTTCAAGTAAGCTAGAATACCAAATCAAAAGAGAAACAAATTGTGAAAGAGAAGAAGCCAAAGTTAGAAATTGAAGATGAAAGTTAGAAGTCTACTGGTGAAGATTCAATGAAGAAATACAAGAAGAAAGGAAGCACATTCAAGTGTTCTTATTGCAGCAAAGGATTTCATCCAGAGAATAAATGTTTCAATAATAATATGGACATCATGTCTCATCTACTTGAAAAGCACAACATTGAAGTTCTAGATGAGCTAGAAAAGCTTGTTGATTCCTCAAAACATTGTCATAGTGCATAGTTCCAAGGTGGTATAAACTATGCCTTGAGTGCCAGAGTAAAATAGTTTCCTCATATCTCTAATATAGATTCATTTTCTGATATATCAGAATCATAAATATCAGATCCTTTCTTTGATAAGCTACCTATCAGTATCTTAGATTCATCTCTCAATGATTGTGATTTTTCACTAGATACTAACTTGTCTTTAAGCAACTCTTCCTCACTCCATTCAAATGGTTGTAATTATGTTTTAGAAGCATATTTGCAGGCTGATATGCATGTCATGACACCATCCATATCATCTACCTTACCTCTAAATACTCCTAGGACTATACAAATCCCAAGTTCACTAGTTGATTCCTCATTGGCCTCTTACGCAATGTCACTTATCATACATGGTTTGAAGTCTTGCTTATCTCTCATTGGTTGGCTATCCATGACCTTAGTCATATTTGGACTCATATTACACATGTTTGGATTTTTTCTAAACACTTATGGTTCAGTTCTCAAGTCCTTTCATCATTCAAACTTTTACACTCTTCAGTTTTCCCCAGTTGCTCATACTTTTCCCAGTCTATCCCTGTATCCTCATGGAGTCATTGAATCCTTTGTATTTGATGTTACGTATGCTAATGTTTCTAATATAACAGATTCTTTTTAGCCTCATATCAGATCTGGGAATGTGCTACATCAGATTGGAATAAAGATATGTGATTCACATCACCATTTTGTAGTTATTCAAGGAACTGATTGTGTAATAATCAAAAAAATCAGAGAAAGAATCATCACTTACATCATCATGGAGTGGAGGATGTGAGCATTCCCCCTTGACTAGTTCAATCTCTTGCATGGGCTCTTCTTCGAACTGTACACTCCTTTCAATGAATGTTTTTTGAGATGAGGAATAAAATAGCATGTATCCCTTTGAATATTCAAAGTATCCAACCATAATTGACTCCTTTATTTGAGGCTGCAAGACCTTTCTCTTCTCGAGAGGAATTCTAGCCCAAGCCCTTGAGCCAAAAACCTTGAAATGAGAAACATTGGGCTTGTAACCACTTCAAGCCTCAAATGGAATTTTTCCTTCCAATTATTTGTGTGGAGAGTTGTTCTGAACATATGAAGAACAATTCATGGCTTCATCCAATATCTAAGGTGAAAAATCCTTTTCCTCCATCATGCATGTTTCTATCTCTTTCAGAGCTCTATTCTTGCGTTCTACAACACCATTTTGTTGTGGTGTGTAGTTAACATAATGTTGCATATGAATGACACTTTCATGACTTAGTTTTTGTAAGTTCCTATTGGGTTACCTAAGGAGCCGTCAGTTGACAGACTTGTTCAAAGTCTGATTCCAGTGTATCAGTTGATCTGTCTGCTTGTCTAGCCAATATTGGCTAGTCACTTTTTTATTTGAATAATTTTGACCATGGCCCCACGGGGTTTGTAATAAAATGTGCTAGTAGGATATTTTTGAGTGGTTCGGTCTCCTGGGACATAGAATCTCAAATAGGTTATTCCAGGGAATTTTTTGCCCCTGACGATTATGTTTTGCCTTCAGCCAAGTATAATTGACGAGGTTTTCTCCCACTTCCTCCAAAGCTAGAATGCTCGATGTTGAATTCTGGGCCTTGGGGGGTTATTAGAGCCCAAGTGAGTGTTACAAGCCTACTAGACATTATTTAGATAGATCATGGTCATGTCCTAATTCATCTGGACACATAAAAAAAATTCAAAAAAATCTTTTTCGAACAGTGAAAAATTATTTTTTAATTTTTTAATTTTTCAATTACTTTTCCTAAGTTTTTTGGGTTAATTTTTCCATAAATTAAATGGAAAAAACCCGTTCGTGATCCAGACTCCGAATTCAGTGATTGAAGGCTCTAACCTTAAGTCAAAAATCATTCTTGATCAACTAGCCAGTCAGAACCAACTTTCAGATCAGTAATCAGACACATAATGCCTTTTTACTCAAAAAAGTCAGTTTTGAGTAAAAAAATGTTTTTGAGTAAAAAAATGATTTTTATTAAAAAAAATGATTATTTTGGAGAAAACTAAAACTCTCCAAATCAATCCAAATTCAGTAAAATAAAAGGCTAAATGACATCTCATGGAACACTTATGATGATTGGAGTTATCATAACTCAGCTTCAGTCATCATTAAGAGAGCAATTAGTTTATTATCAGTTATTAGACATGTCATCTCCAGCTAAAGATGAGATGGAGAGCTCTCATTGGTCCAGTGATTTGATCGAGGTGAATACTGAAGCTTACACCATCAGTAGGCTTCCCAGACCTAACAAAGTAGGTTTCTAGACCTAGCAGGCAGCTTTCCCATGCAGCAGGGTTGGTTTTTTGGTTTTAGGGTTTAAGCACTCTCTCATTTGTTAAATAGAGCCTCTTTCAGCTCTATCAGGGTGGATGATTGATGTAAAGAACCTCTGGTAAAATATTGTAATGCTTACCTATTTTATAATAAATAAAGGCTTTGGAGGCTCATGCTGGGTAAATCCTGGGTGCACATGTTCCTGCTAATGAGGTGAAATTGTTCTAGTTTATTTACTTTTGATAATGTGTGGGTATTAATACATGCTTTAGAGGGATTCTATAAGCACGTAGGAATAGGTATTTGTAGCTTCAAGTTACCTGTTTATTTCATTTACTTTCAAAACCCTCAAAGAGCATTGTTTTATTCAGCTATATTTCATGCTTTTGAGATTTGATTAGTGAATAATACATGTTTTAACCCCCATGTTGCCAAGTGTATAAGATTGTTTTGCAGATCACTTCATTGTACCAAGTAAGAGGCTAAGCTAAGTTGCATCTACTCTTCTTGGAGCAAAGCATCTGTACCTAGCAGGTGCATGCCATTGGGATCCAAAGTGATTTCAGGGATTCAAGATCCAAGTAGTTCATCTTCTCCATTCACCCTAAATTCAAATTTTCTCATTATTTTACTTTATGTTGCAAGTAGTATCTTGATCTATAAAGTAAATCTGTTGCATCTATTTGCTTCCATTTCTAGATCTAGGAAGTGTTCTTTCTCTTAGATCTAGTTGGTATTTGAAGCAGCACAAGGTTCATAAATTTTTCTCAAATGCTAGGTGTATTTTTGTAGTATATTCTATTGTTTAACCCATCATTTTGCAGGTAAATAGCTCGCTGGTTTTTTCTCTCTCCATGACAGTGTTGGTTGCTGGGAAGACTCGGGTTTACTATAATTAACCAACAACACCCCTAGCTCACTGGCCCTTTCGGCGACAGACTGCGGAGCGGCCTGAAGTCTCACCCGAAGTGATCCTAATGGGTTGGCCAAAGACTCAAGTGTCTCGACCAAGTTCTGTATGGCGTCCTGACTGCGCCTCGCAGCTCTTCTTAGTCTGCGAGGTGTCTCTCTCTCTGCGGTGAGCAGTTTCCTCTTACTTGTGATGACTCTAATCCTTATCACATCGCCACATCTTGAGCAACACATAACCTTCTCCTACGCTTGATCCTTAACCAGCGGTATCGTGCACCACATCTCCTCTGATGATGCGATATCGCCTCCCTACGATATCCTACCGCTGCGACTCAGCGTACCTAGCGTTACTTGTGTTCAACATACAGGACTCAACGCATAACTATCTCTAATGAAACTTAGACAGACTCTTATACAGAATGCTTAAAGACTTCAACTTGTATTTATCCTTTTACTATGCTATGAACTAAATAACACATACATACATTTACTGTAAGCAAAATTCATGTAATGAATGGCAGATATAACAAGTAAATACAATCACATGAATCAATCACACAACGCTCAGATTTTACGTGGTTCACTTCCAGGGTAGAAGCTACGTCCATAGAACTGTGTTTCTATATTATAACTTGAGAGAGGTACACAGTTCTGCTACACCGCATATGCAGCTAGAGATCTTCTGGGTAACTCCGCACTCAGCCTAGAGCCCTTCTCTCCTAGATCTCTTCTCCATATTTCCTTCTTACAATATACTCTCGCTCTCTCTCTCTGTCAATCCCTGTGGATTGTTACAATACAACATAACAGTGAGCTAACAGACTACTGATAATAGGACTAGCTGGATGGCTTAAAATGCCCAAAATGCCAACCTTTTACAATACAAAATACATCCCTTTATAGGCGGCCCGAAGGTCTCGCCATTACAACACTATGGGCCTATCCCAACAGTAACCCAAAACCCTAATTAGTGACAGTCAGCATATATGTACTTGGGGTAGCCGCTTTCCGTCACACCATTTCTCTCTGCAGTCTTCCATGCTTCCCAGCGCTGACCATGGGTACTATGCACCACTTCCCTTATTATGTCCTTCGTCTTCAATACCTCGACCTCATCGCTCCTTTTCCTTTATGAGGGTAGCTGAGCCATCCTGTCTTCACCACTACCTTCAATGCAGTGGTTGAGCTCTCTCTTCTCGGCTACTCAGGTACTGTCATCTCCTTTGACTTTGTTGTTCCACAGTCATAGTTTTCGGCTCTACTCTGCAGCTAGAAACATGCTACGACGTCGTAGATTTTCCTTATCTCTTCGTCTTCGCCAAACTGTCTATCTGCCACAATGGCATATTTTCCTGTAGCTGCGGGACTCTGCTCCAACAGTCCCCTAACACTTACTTGTGGCTCGTCCCCGAGCCACTACCAACAGGCTTCTCCTGCTGTAGCTTCTCCTTGGCTTCCTGCGAAGTGCACTGAAGCTTGTCCCGAAGTCCTGCGACTTCATTCTCCATAGCTGCGACACGCTCTTTATAGTTTCTGTAACTTAGTTTGTTAGGCTCTCTTATCTTTCCTTCCCTCAGTCATGCTCTCGCTCTCATCGCTCCTGAGACCTTTTAAGGATCTTCAGGTTTTGAGAAGTCTTCCACAGATATCCTTTCCTCTTTATCTGGGTTAGAACTTTTATCACAAGGAAAATTTGTACCTTCCAGCCTTCTCAAACATTTCATTCAGTCTGGAGCCTACTTATGTGAAAGGTATACAAACCAGGAATTCCATTCCGAGAACAATCCTTTGTCTACATCTTGAAGTTCTGCTTGTTCAGTTTGTTTTCCCTTTCAATTTTCTTCTCAACAACTCACTCTAGGTATTCACGCTGCTTGGGTTCCGCATATTTTCATTCTTGGCCTTTGGAACCTCTTGTTCTTCTCTTAGCTAATGAGATAGGTCATCTCCCTTCTCCCGTTGCCGTCTTTTTCTCATTTTTACTTTCTTCCTGGCCAGAGATTTCTTCTCGTCATTCCTCCGCTCTGCTTTCTTATCTTCAGTGATCAGCTCGGCTTTCTTCTTCTCTTCAGCAGAGACTTTGATGACATCTTCTACATCCTGAGCTTGACTCCTCATTTTTGTAAATTGTCTGACCTGTGATGTTCCTAATTTCACAACCCTGGGCGGCGTCGCCATAGCGTACATATGGCCACCATGCTCGAAGCGTCTCAGAATGTCTTCTAAAGGTTCCTCCTCGGGCAGAACCCACTCGGTGTTATACTTTGGATTGGAAATGGCTACAAACTCTGGAAATCACAGCACTCTGTAAGGAAATTAGCTCTGCACAGGGGAAACTTAACAATGCACTCTATAGCTCTCAGCTCTTTGCAAATGTAACCCTCCCGAATGAATAATTTTTGCTTTTATGATGAAGGTGACAATCCTGGACGCAACGGTCATCTAGACTGAACCCGTCGGTCATATTAATTGCTTGGACGAGACCACACCCGTCATCCCGATCCTCAATAAATGCTAAAATACGATCAATTTCCCTCGAAGCGTGTGTATGCAGGCGCCGGTCTCGTCGAAGATTTGCTAAATCTGGAAAAATTGATTATACTGTTGCCAAATCTATGGTAAGGTATACCGGTCATTTCCTCATTAACTTCCTGTCAGAAGCAAACTTGACTAGCCCTCTGTCTCGTTACAAAAACTGGGTACGTGGCACGGAGAAACATCACGCTGCTGCGATGCCACACCGCATCACTTGCTCAAAACAAACTTAAGCGTTTTTTTTTTGTTTTTTTTTTTAATGAACCGTCCTTATGCAATTCCTGATACTTAGAATACCTGCCGGTGTAAACTAATTCCCGGTGTGATGCCTCCTTTCAACTATACTGGACATCTGCACGCTTTGCGACTCGGAGTTAGGGCTGAGAGGTGGAGTGGCTATCACTATAAAGCTTAAGCCTACTACCATTGATCATCGTGGGAAGAAGCTCCCCATTCAGTTCACTGAGCTGAACGGCTCCTCCCTCTGTAACTTGCTGTATCTGATATGGCCCCAACCAATGTGTCTTGAAATTCCCTGGAAACTTAAGAAATTTACTGTCATAGAGGAGTACTAGGTCTCCAATCTGAAGAGTCTTACTCTTAATGTGTCTGTCGTGACAAGATTTTTCGCGTGCCTTCTGCACTTTCTGATGGAATCTGGCGATGAATCTGTCTTCCTCTAAGGTAAGCAGCTGCGCTAGCCTCTCATGCACCGTGTCTGTATCAGCCATTCCAGTGATCTGAGCAATTCTTAAACTGGGAAGAATATACTCCATAGGCATAACAGCCTCCTGTCCATACACCAAGTTGAAAGGTGTGTGTCCTGTAAGTTTCTTGCATGTAGTCCTATACGCCCATAATACAGCGTTAACTCTAAGGTCCCAATCATTCCTTTGGCTATTGCAGATCTTAGTAAGAGCATTTTCTAAAATCTTGTTAAAGGCCTCCACCGTACCATTAGCTTGTGGGTGGTAGGGAGTGCTCTTATGGTGCTGTGCCTGGAATTCTTTCGTCAAAGCCTCAATGGTGCGATTCAAGAAGTGTGTGCCTTGATCACTCATCAAAATTACTGGACATCCAAATCTAGTGATGATGTTTTCAAAAAGGAACTATGTGGCTGTAGCAGCATCACAATTTCTTACTGCTTTGGCCTCTGCCCACCTGGTGAGGTACTCTGTTCCAGTGAGGATATATCTCACACCAGTTCTTTTTCCTGGTGGGTTGATAGGACCCACAAAGTCTATAGCCCATTTGTCAAATGCGCGCAACGTAACATGCGGTCGCAGCACCATTTCATCTCGTCATGAAGGTTTTCCTACCCTCTGGCAGATATCGCAGCATCTGCAAAAGTCCTTAGTGTCTTTGTGTAACGTAGGCCACCATAATCCTGTGGTCAGGATTTTCTGCGCAGTCGGCTTTCCTGTGAAATGACCTCCTGCGATACCTAAATGTGCTTCTCTGATAATAGCCTCTTTTTCATGCGGCATCACACATCTGCGCAGGACTTCATCTGGACCTAACTTGTATAACTGTCCTGCGATCAAAGTGAAGTTTGCTGCTTTAACAACCAAATGCCTCTTTTGATGCTTGGTAAACTCCTCAAGTGCCCTTCCTGTGGTGAGAAAGTGAATGATATCAGCATAGTACTCATCTATGATCTGGATAGAAAACAACTGTGCATCTGGCAAATTGTCCTCTAGGTTACTTGGCTCTTCTCCTGAGTCTATTCGTGACAGATGATCAGGTCCAGCGTTCAATCTTCCTGGTTTGACAATGATTTCAAAATCATACTCTTGAAAGAGGAGTAACCATCTGCAGATTCTTCCCCCTAACACTAGCTTATTGACCAGATACTTCAATGCGGAATGGTCAGTAAACATCTTGAACAAGGCACCCAACAGGTAGTGCCTGAACTTCTGTAGCGCGTACACCATAGCTAAGCCTTCTCTTTCTGTCGTGGTGTAGTTCTTTTCTGCTATCGATAGCTTTCTGTTGGAGTATGCGATAGGATGATCGATACCTCCTTCTCCTGGTTGCGTTAAAACAACCCCTAGTGCGATGCCAGATGCATCCACATGTACATGAAACGGCTTAGTCCAGTCTAGAAATACTAAGATAGGTGTTGTAATCATCTTCTCTTTAAGTGTGTTTAGACTCTGCTGGCATTCCTCATTCCATAGGAATTTTATATCTTTCTTTAACAGTTTTTCCATCGATGCTGTAATCTTAGCGTATCCTTTGATGAATTTTCTATAGTACCCGGTATGACCAAGTACTGTCCTCAGTTGTTTGACTGAGTTGGGTGTTGGAAGATTTACAATGATGGCAATCTTTGCGGGATCTACCATCAAGCCTTGCCTGCAAACAATGTGACCCAACAAAATACCGAATGGCGCACAGAATATACATTTTTTCAAGTTTAGAGAAATCTAGTACTGCCTACATTTCTCTAACATCAGTCTTAAATCTCCTATGTGCTTGTCAATTAATCCAAATATAGTCCAATCATCGAAATAAACTTCAAGGAATTTATGGATGTATTCTTTAAATACAGCAACTACTACTCTAGAAAAGATAGCTGGTGCATTCTTAAGACCAAAGGGCATTACCGTATACTAGAATGAGCCCCATTCTATTGCAAAATTGGTCTTATGTCGATCTTCTGAGTGGATTCTGATCTGGTGATAGCCTGAAAAGCCATCAGTGAAGGAGTAGACCTCCTATCCTCCCACATTGTCTAGTACTTCATCAGTGAAAGGTGTCGGAAATGGATCATGAAGCGATGCGTCATTGAGTTGACGTAAGTCGACACAGATCCTGATGTCTCCTTTGGTTTTCTTTTCTTGCACAACCATGGGACTAACCCATTCACTTTCTTCTACGGGCTCAATGATGCCTGCTGCTAGCATCTTATCGATCTCATCCTTAACTTTTTCTTTATAGCGCGGATTTAATCTATATGGATGTTGCTTGACTGGTCTAGCATCCTCTTTCAATGGTATCCTCATTACTCCCAGGTCTCCGACTATTCCCTTCATCTCTGTGAACTTGGTGGGAAATAGGTCTTGATAGTCATGTAGTAAGTCTGCAATCTGTCCAACTGTTTCATCAGTCCAATGGGCTCCAATAGAGGCAAACTTTGGTTCTGTGTCTGTGCCAATATTGATCTTTTTAATCTTAATTGGCTTTGTGATTGCTGGAATCTATAGCTTCGGTCCATCAACATCGCGAGTCCCTTCTAACTCCGGAATGTTGATGTTGCGAGGATCCTCATCCTCCTCCTCTGGTTCTGATGCAAAATTATAACACTCTAGCGCATCGTCTAACTGGATATCCCACTCAGGTTGAGCTGACACTGATAGGGTACAATCCTTAAATATCTTAATCTTTATTACATCTAGGGCCTGATCAACTTTTGGATACTCAGATTCAAAAGCGAAGGTAAGTAGAAAGCTGTTTAATAGAAGTGGCCATTAGGTCGTTCCCTTGCGCAATTCATTCTCTGTGTACCAGTTCCATGGAACTGTGTCCAAAGTGTGAATGAATCGGTGAACCCATTCATCCTCGGGAATGTCCGACCAATTCTGTTCACATGTCTGAATGTGTGACCTGGGGTCACTTTCTCCTGTGTATCTCTGCTGGACATACTCTCTGTCGGTAGAGAATCTGATCGCCATCAATCTCTTAAGATCATCCCATGATGCGATATTCTCTTTGTGTGCATACCACCATCTTGCAGGTGTGGCTCGTACTACAAGGTCCATAGCTGCGATCCTCTGCTCGTGAGGAATCTGTTGTTAAACCTGCGTGAGAAAGTCCTAGATGTTTGTTAGATCATGAAATGAAGGAATGTCGTTGATCTCTGCACCAATCCATCGCAGTGACTTAGTCATGTACACACATCTGCGCGTTGAGACTTCGTAAAGTCTGTTCTTCCAGTTCTCTAGACCAACATCCAAATCCGATGCACATGAGCTGTCGCATCGCCAACTAATGTTCCTTTCTGTGGTTGGGTTGATGTAGTCGCTCTGGTTCGCAGTCATTTGATAGAGATTGTCCATGTTACGTGCCTCTTCCTCTGCTCGGATAGGTTCAATGTATCTAGGACCCTGAAGAGGATCTAACGGTGCGATGACCCGGATCTGCGCATCCTCAAAGGTCATTTGTCTTCTCTTTAAGTCAATAACGGCCATGTTATCGATCGCCCAATCAATGCCCAGTAGTGCTAGATATGGTCTGCTATTGCCAATGATTTCTATAACTTCAAAGTCCGCAGAGCTACAAACTCCGTCAATGTCAACTGGCACCTACGATAATCGACCCAGGGGTGATACCCTCTGTTGATTAGCTAATCTAAGATGGATAGGCGATCTAACTAAATTAGGGCTACCCATCTGTTCCCATGTCTGCTTAGTCAGAACATTTACCTCTGATCCTAGATCTAGGATTACCTCGTCCATTTCAAATTCTCCAACCTATGTTGTGAGTCACATCTCTCTGCCTGTTCTTGTATGTCCCATAATATTATGAACAGCACGCTGTGCACTGCTCACAGAAGAAGATGGCTGACATTGATCTATGATGCGCTGAAGTTCTCCAATAGCTTGCTCATTTCTCACGAGTTTTAAATAGCTCCACAGGAAGGATTGTACACTTCCTGCCAACTCGTCCTCGTCGCAAGCGCCCGATGTGGTAGCCTGCGATATCTGTACAGGGATAACGCCACAAGGTGCTTGCTGCGGTACGCCCCTAAACGGCAGTACCTGCGATCCTGATTGCATAGGGTCATCAAAGAAAGTCTTAGCTTCCTGAAATGTATGTTTATTCTTCTGCAGGTCAAGTGGTGTTGCTTTGTTAGGAGCTTTACACACCCACTCCTGACCTGTGGTATTTTGAGTATCCTGCGATGTTCCATTGGTGGAAGCACCGCTGCGAGTCACAATGTTGACTCTTGGTTCTGGTTCTTCCTGCTTAGCAACAATAAGCTAGATGTTCTGGTGTACTGCTGGCTTAGGTTCTCTGATCTTAGCTATCAAGGTAGAACAGTCTTCTATAGCGTGATCGTAAGATTTGCAATAGTTACATGTCGTAGTACGGCTCTGATAGTCCCTAGCATACTTTCCTACAACTCCACAGTTGTAACAAGTAACTGGTCTGTGACCACGGCCAAAGCCTTCTCCACGGCCAAATCCTCTGAATCCTCCTCGTCCTCTGAATCCTCCTCCATGGCCACCATAAGCCGGATCATGCTGTGGTCCTGCTGCTGGACCCTGTGTTTCTGATTGGACTCTGTACAAGTCTTGCTTGCTCCCGACCATGAGATCATAGGCTCGGCAATCGTGTTCATCATGGCCTACGGACTTGCAGAAGACGCAGTATAAGTTCTTAGGTGTCTGCACGTACTTCTGAAGTAGGGGGCACTAGTGAGGTAGATGTCCTCTTGTTTTGCATATTTCACACCATGGCCCGTGGGTCTGTGGTAAGGGGTTAGGAGCCCCAGTTGCTATATATTCTACGAAGACTGGACAATTATCTTTAGTATGGACTTGTGCTTTACACTTTATGCACCATATGTCTTGTGCAACCTCTTTCCCTTTCTTAAGCTCATGCATCTGTATCATGAGATTAGCCAACTGGTTTTACAGATTTGTCATACCTGTGTTGGTTTCAGCTAGAGGTGAAGCCTCTAGTTTCATCGCCATCTCCAACGCGTCATCCTACGTCTGGATTTTCTGTTGCATTAATGGTAGTCTGATGTGAGGGATCAGCGCTGCAATAAACCATTCCTTATGCTGCTCCGGCGCAAACTCAAAGCTGACTTGGTCTATAAGGGCTTTAAATTTCTGATCAAAGTCCCACACTGACTCTGTAGGTAGCTGTTTGATGTCTTTGAGTTCTGTAATGCACTGTGACTCAGACTTAGGTTTCTTAAACTCTTTAATCATGGCGGTCCTAACCTGGACAAGTGTTCTAGGTACTGCTGAGGTATACTTCATATACCATGTTAAGGCTCGTTCTCTCAGTGTGGTGACCAACTGTACAAGTTTACTATTATCATCATTGATTGCTTTAATGGTCCACATGGCTTCACATAGAAACTAATGCTGCTCTGGGTCCTCTACCCCTGTACCCTTAAATATAGGTAGCTTCATATCATCCCCCATTCTATTTCTACGTGGTGGATGTTGATTTGCTGTGTTACTACCACTCGGCAGTGTAGGTGGAGGTGATGTAGCGGTAGTATGTACTGTCTGCGAGCTACTGGATGGAGTTTATACGGGATTGTTCTAATTCTCGATCTGTTTCTGTGGGGTATAAGGGTGGTAAGGGATACCCCCTTCTGTTCTGTCTGTATGGTTATGATTTGTTGTTTAGTACTATCTGAACTGTCTTCAAATATGGGAGATCTGAAATCTACTTTGTATTTATTTCCACTACGTGTACGTCCAATGTCATCAAAATCACTTTCAAACTCTTGTGACATTATTATCTTTACTTATTCATCTGAAACTAGATTTCATGTAATAACATCTTAATGGACAAGTTTAAAGATTTTAGGTACTTACCACGATATCCTTTGAAGAAGTACCGTTCAGCCTCGCTGAAGCTTTTTCTCTGGTCAACTGCAAACTCTGTGACGAAGCCTTCTAGCACACTCGCAAGCCAGAATTCTACTGTCCTCGTAATGGGATTATCAAGGTTCTTCACGGTCTGAATCAGCTCCGGTGTCCAGACAATGTTTCTTTTCTTCTTGAATATGCTCGTATCAGTCAACTTTGATAGCCAGTCGTAAAGCTCATTTCCAAAGGTCGCAAAAAATATTGCATGCAGGTCTGTAACGATATGTTTTTGTAACCAGTCCTCTGTACTCAGTCTAGGACTCTTGTTCTCTCATTCGGCAAAATCTTTCTCCGTAGACACAACCCACTCTTTGAGTTCATCTCTAGTAGGACACCACCAAAACATCAATGCTCAGTTTGTTCAAAACTGGAAACAGAACCATTTGTTGGTTGCTGTTCAGACCCGGGTTTACTATAATTAACCAACAACACCCCTAGCTCACTGGCCCTTTCGACGACAGACCGCGGAGTGGCCTGAAGTCTCACCCGAAGTGATCCTAATGGGTTGTCCAAAGACTCAAGTGTCTTGACCAGGTTCTGTATGGCGTCCTGACTGCGCCTCCCAACTCTTCTTAGCCTGCGAGGTGTCTCTCTCTCTGCGGTGCACAGTTTCCTCTTACTTGCGATGACTCTAATCCTTATCGCATTGCCGCATCCTGAGCAACACGTAACCTTCTCCTATGCTTGATCCTTAACCCGCAGTATCGCGCACCAAGCTCCTCTGATGGTGCGATATCGCCTCCCTGCGATATCCTACCGCTGCGACTCAGCGTACCTAGCGTTACTTGTGTTCAACATACATGACTCAACGCACAAGGCTGTTTTACACTGCAACTCTTAACTGTCTCTAGTGAAACTTAGACAGACTCTTATACAGAATGCTTAAAGACTTCAACTTGTATTTATCCTTTTACTATGCTGTGAACTGAATAACACATACATACATTTACTATAAGCAAAGTTCATGTAATGAATGGCAGATATAACAAGTAAATACAATCACATGAATCAATCACACAACTCTCAGATTTTACGTGGTTCACTTCCAGGGTAGAAGCTACGTCCACAGAACTGTGTTTCTATATTATAACTTGAGAGAGGTACACAGTTCTGCTGCACCGCATATGCAGCTAGAGATCTTCTGGGTAACTCCGCACTCAGCCTGGAGCCCTTCTCTCCTAAATCTCTTCTCTATATTGCCTTCTTACAATATAATCTCGCTCTCTCTCTCTGTCAATCCTTGCGGATTGTTACAATACAACATAACAGTGAGCTAATAGACTACTAATAATCTAACTAGCTGGATGGCTTAAAATGCCCAAAATGCCAACCTTTTACTCTACAAAATACATCCCTTTATAGGCGGCCCGAAGGTCTCACCATTACAACACTATGGGCCTGTCCCAACAGTAACCCAAAACCCTAATTAGTGACAGTCGCCATATCTATACTTAGGGTAGCCGCTTTCCATCACACCACTGCTCTCTGCAGTCTTCCATGCTTCCCGGCACTGACCATGGGTACTATGCACCGCTTCCCTTCTTCTGTCCTTCATCTTCAATACCTCGGCCTCGTCATTCCTTTTCCTTTATGAGGGTAGCTGAGCCCTCCTGTCTTCACCGCTGCCTTCAATGTAGTGGTTGAGCTCTCTCTTCTCGGCCGCTCAGGTACTGTTGTCTCCTTTGACTTCGTTGTTCCACAGTCACGGTTTTCGGCTCTGCTCTGCAGCTAGAAACATGCTACAGTGTCGTAGCTTTTCCTTAACTCTTCATCTTCGCCAAACTATCTATCCGCCACAATGGCAGCTTTTCCTGTAGCTGCGGGACTCTGCTCCAACAGACAGGTTAAGTGGGAAAACTTGCAAAAAACTAAAGAATTAAGCTGCAAAAAACTCCCCACTGTCCCTCTTCTTAATCCATTTTCTACCAGTCGCTTTGCTTTGTTTATTTTACATCTTCTTCATCGCTGCCCTGTTAGTACCTTTTTTACCATCCTTTTTTCTCTTTTTGGACAGCCCTAGTGTGCCCTATCTTTCTCCCATTTTTTGCCTCTTTTTGCCCTAGTTTTTGGGCTTCCTTTAACCTTGTTTTTGGCCATTTCTTTTACTTTTTGTTCGCTGTCCTGTTTTGCCTTTTTTATGACAGCCACTTATTTCCTCCTTCACTGTCCCATTTTTCATTTTTTATGACAGCCACGTATTTCCTCTTTCGCTGCCCTATTTCCTTCAATTTTGTTCATCCCTTAGCTTCTTAGTTGGTTGCCCTTTTCTCCCCTTTCTTTGGTTTTGATTCTTGCTTAATTTTTTTGCCTTCCTTCTCTCATCTTATATTATTTCAGCCCTCTTTCCTTTTGTTCTTTTTACTCACTCCAAACTTCTTCCCTTTTCCCTTTTCACAAGTTTAATAAAAGATCTCAAAAGTAAAAATACAAGGCACTCTCCTTTTTTACAGTTTACAATATTTGTAGAGTTATTTTACCTTTATTTGAAAAGTCCTTTCAAGGATCAGTTTCCTTAAGGCACATTGTATAAAGTTTAATAAAAGATCTTTGTTTGAGTGGGGTTTTTAAGTCCCCACTCTCTTCCTCCCCCATTTGGGGAGGCTTGTGTTGTGTGCATGCTTTGATTAGTGCTAGTTTTCATCATTCATTACATCTCATGCTTAGATCATTAATTGTTAATTCATCACTTCTAAGTTGATTACTCAGTTTAATTGTTTATCTTTCTAAGATTAATCAACTACTTAAATCTCTTGAATCTCACCATAAGGTGGATCAAGAGTGCTCTCTATCGGAGAGTTTAAGGAACTAATATCATCTTGTGCTTGTTTAACCAATTAATAATCCTTAAGTAAGACTCTTGAACTTGCAGAAACACAAGTCAAGAGCACTCTCTATCAGAGAGCATATTAGATTTGCATAATCCATGCATTAGCTTCATATAGATTAGCTAAGTCTCTTGAACCACGGTCATAAGACGAGGCCAAGAGCGCTCCCTGTCGGAGAGTTTTAATCAATTAACTAAATAAAATTTGCAACTCACACCCCTTTAATTAATTAACCCCCTTTCCTCCTTGCCGGAGTATGCTCTGACCGATCTTAGATCGGAATACCCAGAAACGGCATTGGATCCCTAAACCCCACAAGAGGAACTTAACTAAAACTTTTCTCCATAACCAACGCACCGACGTTGTTTGATAAATACCGAGGCATGTGGGCAAATTCCAAGTGTGGGCGTCGGGCTACCTAATCTGGGCACTAGTAGTTAAGTTATTGAACACTTACCTTTGACCCCAGACAGTTCCGTCATGTCTTTGAACGGATCCATTGAAGGTATTACCGATTAGGACATCCAGCTACCATAAGTGAAGATCACAAGTAAAAAAACTCTTAAAACTTACCAAGAGCACTTGCAAAACCTAACATTCACTAGGCATCTTTTGGGATTCACATATTCACACTCGAAGCATCTCTGATAAGTTGACTCCATAGGCACTGGTCCTATCTTTTACGCATTGTTGATAATCTGGGCCATTTGTCCATCGAATGTTTGATTATAAATCATATATGCGAATGCTTTATCTATCGTGAAGCTCTCAAATATTTGTCTATCTTTCAATTCCGGTGATAGCAACGTAGATTTCTTTGTCTTGTGTTAAATTCATCACATTAATCATCTTAAATCACAATAACTCCTAAACAACACCCATCTACATCTGAAACATCTAAAAATTAACTTAAACATTGAGCCATAGAAAACTCTTTGTTAGGGACTACCCCCCTTGGCTTCATTAGGAGTTAGCCTAAACGGAGGAGCTAGGAGTAGGTGATAGTACCTAGCTCTGTGCTTGCCCCCAAGGTCACACCTCTCCCACTTTCTCAAGTGAGGAGACAGATTTCAGAAGATTTCTATTATTGGTGTGTAGTCGGTGGACAACAGGTTGACCTTGATCCCTTCATCATATTTCTAAGCCTCCAAGCCAAGAAATTGTTTCAACAATCCAAGGTCAGTCATAAAAAACTCACTATGCAAAGAGAACTTTATTGAACCTATATCATCAATTCAACTTACAGTGATCAAAATATCATCAACATACAACACTATGACCTACAATAAATCACCAATACACTGCAAATATACAGTAGGATCATATTTTCATCGCTCAAAGACTAATGAAAGAATAAAGTTTTCCATCCTTGCATACCAATCCCTGGGGGCTTGCTTGAGGCCATAGAGAGACTTCTTCAACCTGCAAACAAGAGAAGTATCATGAATGAAACATCCAGGCTTCATATAAATCTCCTCATGAATATCACCATGAAGAAAATCACTATTCACATCCATGTGGTGAACCTCCCATCACTTAGATGTAGTAGTGGCCAAAACTAAGCAGATTGAGTCCATCTTTGCAACCGGTGTGAATGTATTTGTATAGTCCACTCCTTGGTCTTGAGTGAAGCCTTTTGTAAAAAAAATGGCCTTGTACTTGATATATAAACCATCTGCAGCCACTTTGGTCCTATAGACCCACTTGCATTGCACTAGTTTCCTCTTGCAAGGTAGAGGAACCAACTCCCAAGTTTCATTGTCTTACAAAGACTTGAACTCTTTTTACATAGTTGTTTGCCACCTTGGGTCAAGCGATGCTTCTTGATATGTATGAGGATCATATCCAACCATCATAAAGCATATCTCTGAAATATTCAATTCACAAGTGGAGAAAGCATTGTGAAATTGAGATCTAGTCTTCCTAGAGTCTAGTGGTCTCTAGCAAGATCACCAACTACTTGTATGTTTTTCTCAACCCACTTTGGCCTTATGGGTGATTCATGATCTGAATGCATGTCATCATCATCATCATCAACATCAGAATCAGAAAAATAATAGAAATAACCATCACTTACATGATCATTATGGAGTGGAGGATGTGAGCATTCCCCCTTGACTAGTTTGATTTCCTACATGGGCTCTTCTCCAAACTGTACACTCCTTTCAATGAATGTTTTCTGAGATTAGGGATCAAAGATCTTGTATCCCTTTTCATATTCATCATATCCAACCACAATGGAATCCTTTCTTTGAGGTTGCAAATCCTTTCTCTTCTCGAGAGGAATTCTAGCCCAAGCCTTTGAGCCAAAAACCCTGAAATGAGAAACATTGGGCTTGGGACCACGTCAAGCCTCAAATGGAGTTTTTCCTTCCAATTCTTTGTGTGGAGATATGTTCTAAACATATGCAACACAACTCATGGCTTCATCCCATAGCTGAGGTGACAAATCCTTTGCCTCCATCATGCATGTTGCCATCTCTTTCAGAGCTCTATTCTTGCACTCTGCAACACCATTTTGTTGTGGTGTGTAGGGCACAGAATGCTGCATATGAATGCCACTTTCATGACATAGCTGTTGTAAGTTCTTGTTGACATAATCCTTTCCATTTTCAGTCCTAAGAACCTTTATTTTATTCCCACTTATGTTCTCAACTAAAGCTTTAAACACTTTGAAAGTCTCAAAAACTTCAGATTTTTGTTTGACAAAATACACCCAACAATACCTTGAGAAATCATCTATGAAAGTCAACACATACCTTGAATTACCATATGAGGGTGTGGGAGGATCCCCTATCATATCTGAATGGATCAGATCAAGCACTTGGACAGCCCTCATTTTCTTGCCTTTATTATATTTGCGCTCAACATGTTTCCCCACTATGCACCCTTTGCAAGTGCCTTTGGAAAACTTGAAGCTAGGAATCCCTTCAACCATTCTTTCCTTGCTTAGTTCTTGGAGGTACCTGTAATTGAGATGTCCAAATCTCTCATGCCACAACTTGTTGGTCTTATTGGTATGTGACAGGAGCGCATTCCCTTGGGAGTAGGGGAGGAAGTGAGAGAACTTATACATTCTCGAATCATGGTCAGCAAAACCCACTACAACTTGGCCTGTAGATATTTTTGAGATCTCCACTTCATCTTGAGTAAATGTTACTCTCTTGGTTGTACATGTGTGTGTCATTTGATATACAAAGAGTAGGTTCATTGCAAGATCAGGCACAGACAACACATTGTTGAAGTACCCATTATCTAGATCGATCCTACCAATCCCTTTAAATGGGATCTCATAGTCATCACCCATGAGGATGGAAGGACCACTATAAAGATGTATGTCTGAAAGGAATATTGCATGGAATCTATGTCCCTTGATGCACCTAAATCTATGATGAAGGAAGAAGAGCTTGAAGATCCAACAACCAAATCATGGCACCTATCCTTGTTCTTTGAACTTGAACTTCCCTCCTTCTTCCTTGCACCTTCTGGAAGTGGGATGTTGTTCTTCTCAAGGAGTTGTGCCATCATGTCAATGGATTTCTTCATGCATGCACTCTCTAGATGCCACCCTTTGTGACAATAAGTGCATTTTGTGTTATCTCGCTTCTTCTTCTCTTTGTCCTTGCTAGGATTCGAACCCCCATCTGAATATTTGGGCTTCTCCTACTTCTTATTATCTTGCTGCTTTGAATCCTTTGCTTTATTCTTTCCTTTTGCTTGATTCAAAACACCTGTAGAAAGGGCTTGATCCTTAGTGGATTTGATCGCACCCATTTGCACCAGTTTATCTTTTTCCTGAGTCAAAGACTCCATGAAGTCTTTCAGTGAATCCATTCTTCAATTTCAAGTTGTCATCTTTCCTATGTGGAATGTGGAGACAAACACTGAGTACTCAAATCCTAGCTTCAAAAGAATGGACAATATCAGTTACTCCTCTTTCTTATCAATGCCACATTGTTTTAGCTAAAGCACCCGCGATTTGAACTTTGTGAAGAAATCTTGGATCATCTTAAAGTGAGTTGGGCTTAGTGAGATCAACTCATTTTCAAGTTGGTGTCCTCTTTTCTCACCAGTCTTCCCAAAGAGTGTCTCGAGCTTGAGCTAGACTTCATTGGGTGTGGTAAGACTGTCTACATGGAAGAGAAGATCCCTCAAGATACTATGACAAAGCATCTTAAATTCCTCATCCAATCTGTTGAAGTACTTCGATTTTTCCACAGCAAAGTTGGGCTCGTTCTTAGTCCCCATGGTAACTCTTTAGAGCCCTTTCGACCTCAGTTGGATCACCATTTTGGCCTTCCATTAAAAATAATTGAATGGGGTAATCAATTCATGATTCTGCTCTATTTGTGCTTGTGCACTGAGTGACAAAGACACTAGAACTACCTACAATGCAAACAATTGATTTTTTTTGGAAAAGACCCTAGATAACAACTCAAACGCTCTGGATTTGATTTGCAGGTCCAAATAGCTCTGATACCATGTGAAAATCGGATTCACAGCAAGATCTAGGAGCTAAGGGAATCCTCACAACTCAATATATTCACAAATTATGCTGAAAAATAGTGAAAAGAGAAAAATTAGCACATAGGAATGGTGCCAATAACTGATTTAATTATCATTGTCCAGCAAGTAAATATGTCTGGAACATCATTATTATACAATAGAAGAAAATTTTTAGCCTTTGGTGGCAAATTGGATGCATACATGTGGCAGGCTTAGAATGGACCTCAAAACCCCTCTAGGTGGACCAATGAGCTCCCAAACCACTTCAAACGGTCACGAATTTCTGTGTGAACATGGTTGAAGCATGCTAGGACATAAATGAGGGTAGGATAGGAGTGGTGGAGTGCATGGGTGAGTGGGAGAGGCTCTAGGAAACAATAAATGGTCCAAACGAACCAAAAACACCCAAATACCATGCATGGGCGCCTCTAGTCAACCAGTTTCCCTATTTTATGGAGTGGGAGCACATCAAGGACTAAACAATCATAAATGAGGGCGCATGTGTAACCAGAATGATCAAATGTGGGCGTCTAGGTGCATTAATGAGTCCAAAACACCAAAGGACCTTGCTAGACCAACATAACCAAGTTTTGGACCATATGACATAAGTACAATACAAAAGAAAATGTTTCCTAGGTGTATGTGACCATGGTACTAGGTGCTATAATGCTCTAACATCTAGGTCACTTAATACACTACGCTCATCCTTCGTGCAGTAAGAAAACACTTACTATCACCACCAACAAATATTCCTTTGCTTGTTGGGTGATACTTCAACATTTTCCTTTTAACCTTTTGCTTAACTATGTTCAAGACTTCTATGCTCATTGCTTTGCTCGAAGCTTGCTTCAAGTCCTTACTCGTTGTCCACACCTTTCCTTCACCTCTCCATACATCGAGCATAAACCTCTAGCCTAATGTCAAGTAAGGAATGGTTTACTCAATGAATAATACTTGGCCAATTTTACTTTACCTATTACATTTTTTTTTCCATCGGACCCCTTGCTAGATGTACTGCTTATGCCTACTCAATGTACTCCCATACTCTTTTCTTGATAGTTACTTATTCAAATTATCATCCATCCCACCTAATAGACCATTGATACACAATAAGCAAGTATGTTGAGCAAGACTATTTTTTCAACATTCCATACTTAGTCAATTTTGAAATTACATCATTATTTTAATTTCAAACTAAAGTAGATCATTTTTCAAAAATCGACGGTGATGAATCCCAATATGAATCCATTTATTAAATTCATGGATTTTCTCTCATTATTTTCTTTTGTTTTTGGTTTCATGAGTTTATTAATTTAAAATTTGTAGGTCAACTTTTTTCCTTTCATTTAGGTTTTTAGTCTCTATTAATCTATGGGTTTTCCTTCCTTCAAGGCTTTCTTTCCATCATCGCGAGCTTGATTTTCAGTGTTATATCCTTCCTTCATCCTGACGATAAACCACGTATCGTTGGTCTAAAACATTGATAAGAAATCCTATAACACAGTGAACCAAAAGCCTTCTCAAACGACATGAATATTTTCTTTGCTAAACTTGAAAATATCACCTTTACAATTTTCAACATTATAAATACATCATCTATCAACATATTATTATATATAAATATTAAAACATTTTATAAAATAAATATAAAACAAGAAAAGAAAAACACCAAAACACTTTGTCATGCTTTTCCAAACATTCTACATTATAAAATGTGAATGTAAAATACATATACCTAATCAAGAAATTCGCCTCGACCTTTTTCCACACTATAGAAATCAAAAATAACTTTTTCAAGTACATTTAAAATCTAAAACTCATCATAGTCGCTGTTATAGGTAGGAACATATTTCCTATACTAGTCAGCTTTTGGTGCAAAACATTTCCACTAAATGATCCTTCATATTTAAAAAGTTTATAAAGTCTTTCATCAAAACCTAACTGAAAAATCGCCCCCACCTACCACCACTCTATCCTTTTCTTCAATGGATTAAGTTTGCTTTCTTTAATTATATTTAGTTAATTTGTCAGCTTTTGAAGCTTTTCTTATGCATACCTTTCCTTAGATGGTATGCGTTTTTTTTAAAACAGTGAAAGTCACTCATCATTGTTAGTGTTGTATTTTTTCATTTTCTTCGAAATTATTATTTATGTGATCTACATTGTTCACGTCACAATTTTCACTTTCTTAATAATTGTTATTTCTAGGATGTATTTTGGATGGTCAATATAGATGATAGGCATTTTTCTCTACTCAAGTTTTGTTTCAATGTTACTACTTACTATCTTTTATTACTGCAGCTAAATGTTATGACTATCTTATTAAGGCTATGGACGATGCGTATCACAACATCGAGCTGTCTATGCTATGGAATTTGAAGCTGCCACTCAAGATGATATGTTTTACTTGTCTGCTTATGAAGGACCGGATCCTCACCTGGAACCACTTACTGTCTCGTGGTTTCTCTGGACCGGGTATGTGCGTTTTATGCAATGGGGATACAGAAGATTGCGGCCATATGTTTTTAAGATGTCCTTTTACCTGCCAGATCTTAAAACACTTTGCGGATTGCATGGGTTATACTTTCGTGCCTCTTGACAATCTCCATACTACTCTGGCCCATTGGTTTACCACACACGCCAGATCTGCTACTTTTCTATATGCTCCTGTGATCATTTTCTGGTACATTTGGCTACAAAGAAATTCCTGTATTTTTTATGATCATCATCCATCTGCCCCTTCACTCATTGCCCGGATTGAATGTACTCTCTCTTTATTCTCGGTCCCACAGAAGACTAAAAAAAGCAGGCTGATTGGTCCTATGCCGACTCACACCTATCCCGTGGGTTATTTTGATGGTGCTGCTAAAACAAATTATGGAGGAGCCGGGTTTATGATCTATCTCAGTGAAACCCATTTTTTTGGCTTTTCTGTTGGTTGTGGGGTATGCACCAATACACGGGCCGAGCTCTTGGCACTTTGGTCTGTCATTAAAGTCTCTCATATGATGGGGCTGCCCATTAAGGTGATTTTTGGTGACTCATTGGTGGTTATATCTTAGGT
>LPNX010890948.1:32263-150956 GCA_001517045.1 Pseudotsuga menziesii | reverse complement strand
ATACAATGCTCACCTACCCACAAGATAAAGTTGCAAAAGTGACCTTCGTGACCATGGTGGCCAACTTGCAAACATGACCTTCCGGTAGGTCACCCTAATACGAACCGTCATCCATGACGTCAGCTACTGTCGTACTTTAAGCAAATTGGTCCTTTCCAACGGTTCTAAATAAAATTGGAATGAAATCATCTTCCAAGGGTTCTAAATAAAATTGGAATGAAAATATCTTCCAGCTCAAATCTAGTGGCATCCACCTTTAAAAATCAATGATTTTTCGATATTATGACACTTGTACCATCGAAATAGCATCGTTAATGTACCATTCCTTCGTATTGGAATATATTTGGTGTTTGATTTGTCACTTTGCTACCAACGCTTTGTTTTCCCTTCAAATGCTTTGCATGGTTGTGGGTTTAACATAATTTCCTGACAACCCGTCGTTGTCGTTGAACATCTTCCAACAATGGTGAAATTCAACGTTTTTATTTGTTTAATTTTTTTTATGGGTATTTTTATTCAATAAAAATATACTTGCATTAATAAGTATATAATAAATTAGCTAAAAATATAAATAGGAGACTAAAGTTTTGTCCCAAAAACTAGGATAACAAATATGAAGCCTAGATAGACCAGGGAGCACAACCAAAACTCAAAGAGCTTCACCTAAAAAGATAGTCTCAAAGTGCAATCCATAGACCAGGTCATAATAAACAAAACATGGACCTTCATATAGACCAAAGTCCCAAAGAGATATATCAAAGATACAAAGGAAATGGGTAAAGAAAATAATGATAAACTACCAGAGACAAATATTTTTTCAGAAGAAAAAATACCAGTCTTTGATATTTATTTGAAACAAAAAGACATCTTAAACGGTGTACATGATAATGACAATGAAACAGTCCATCCCCCTACCAATCAGCACAAATAGAACCTAACAGCATGCCAGCCAATGGAGGACAACAAAAATAACAAAGCCTGATCATATGCAGACTTTCTCATCATTCCTGAATACTCAGGTCAGAAATTTCAAATCTGAAGTGTCCTGCAAACATACATTCCAGGGAAGCAGAAGCAGCTAGCTGAGTGTCCATCAAAAACAGGCTGTGAAAAGTAAATACAAATCATGATAATCAAGTGCTGTCAAACTAGACATGAGCAGCCAATCAAAAAAGAGTATAAAAGCCATCACCAATGATCTCCCCATCAAAGGTTTCCGAGTAATAAGCAGTGCCGATATCCAAATTAAGTGCCTTTTTTGATAGATCATCAGCCAAACTATTATGCTCCCAGAAAATATGATTAAAGGTCACCGGTGGAAAGTGTTGAACCATAGATAATATATCTTCGCACCAATGTTTCAAATTGGGTAATTTAAGGGTTGTAAGCCTGTTCACCCAAGAAATAACCACCAATGAATCACCGAAGATCATCTGAATGGGCAGTCTTAACATTAAGCAAACTCTGAGGACAGACCACAAAGCCAACAGTTCAGCACGGGTATTGGTGCTAATCCCACAGCCCACAGCAAAACAGAAAAAATGGGTTTCACTTAAGTAGATCACAAACCCAGCACCCCCCATATTCAATTGTGCCGCTCCATCAAAATAACCAACAGGAAAAGTATGCACGGGTTTAGGACCAATCTGCCGACTTCTATGAGTTATATGAGGCACCGGATAAAGTGCAAGAAAACTCTCGATCTTCGAGATGAGCAGAGAGGCATATGGTTTTCCTTTTTCAAATATACAAGCATTACGGAGGAGCCACAGATGCCAGAAAACAACTACAGGGGTGTAAAGGAAAGACACAGTAATGGCATGTGTGTTGAACCAATGAGTCAAAAAAGTCTGCACAGAGCTGCTAGGGGATATGGTGAAGCCCAAACAAGACGAGAAGTGTTTGAATATTTTCACCGAAAAGGGACAAGAAAGGAACAGATGGCCACAGCCCTCGACTTCTCTTTCACATAATACACATCTACTGGGACCATAGTATCCTCTCGATTGCAAATGTTCCCAAGTGAGGATTCTGTCTTTAAACAAAAGCCAAGTAAAACAGGTAATCTTCAGTGGTAACTTGAAGGACCACAGCAATGCCAAAATCCTGTTATGTTCCTCAATATTATTTTTATGGATCAGACTGTCATAGCCAAGAGCAGCACTGAGAGGACCCACATATTTGCCGAAGGACCACAGTAACGTATCAGTCTCCTCCTTCAATCTGATTCTATTATATTCCAATCCTCTGATATATGAATTCCAGAGAGAACTCCACTCCTCACATAAATCAAGTTCTTCCGCAGAAAACCAAAGACCAGATGTGTGATTTATTGCCTGGTCTAGGGTGCAGATACCATAGTCTTCAAGGTAAGATCTCAATTCATCCGGTAGGATAAAAGAGCAACCTAATCCAACAATAGGGTCCGCCCCAACACGTACCTCAGAACCATCCCCAACTTGCCAGATTAATCCTTTCCCAATCCAGTGCAGGGCTTTTAAAAAGCCTTTCCAAATAAGTGATACATTCCAATGTCTGAAATGTTTTAGTCTGCACCAAGACTGCCAGGACAGATTCTTCATATATTTTGCCTTAAGGAGCTGATTCCAAATGCCATGACTGTTCAAAGCAAACCAGAAATTCTTCATCCTCAGTGATAGACTAAAGAGTGGGAGATGTTTAATACCCCAGCCCCCCGGAGTGATGGGGCGGGCCAATAAATGCCATTCTGCCAGGTGGAACTTTTTTTTCATGGCCGAGGAACCCCATAGGAAAGAAAAGATAAGTTTTCTGAGCCTGTCTAGAATAGAAGAGGGGATAGGGTAAAGTGCACACCAATAGACCGGTAGGCTAGTAAGTACAGAACGTACCAGGACCAAGTGTCCACCCAAAGACAAGAGCCGGTTTGACCAATGTGTGATACGATTTTCAAATTTAGTGATAAGCCAATGCCAATATTTTACAAGGTAGCCCGAGGGTTTCAAGTAAAAACCAAGGTAAGTGAACCCAAGGTTGAGATGTGCAAATCTGTAGGGCAAGAAACCAGAAATTCTGGCCAGTAGAGCATCATCCAAATCATAATGAAGGAAGCAGGACTTATCCATATTGATCTTCATCCCGAAGGCATACCAGAGACAAATATATGTTAAGGAGAAACTATCTTGAAGTTGCCATTATGGGAGAAAACTTCATCAACCCATAACTCCCAAAAAATAAAGCCTTTAGTAGCATATAAGGCTTTCTTTGAAAGAAAGCCTGGATGTTGGTTGAATTGTCTATAGACATGAGAGAAACAAATATCCATCAAATTTCTAATCAACTTTTTATGTGTAATTGTGGATAAAGAATCATCAACATCGACGCGGAGTAAAATTTCTCACCCATAAATTTTACAACTTTATATTTAGAAATATTTTGCAACAATAAAATATGTTAGTATAGGAATTTTATCTATTTTAAATGTTTTTATGTGTAGTTGTGTGGATAAGGGTCCATCAACATTTGTGTGTAATAAAATTTCCAACTCGTAATTTTTATAAACTTTATTGAAGATTGATAATATGATTCATAAATATTAGTAGTATCTATATTAGTATTGTTTTTATTGGTCGGCTAAAACCTTAATTGTAATTGTACCTTTTGCCGTATATATATGCACACTAAGGAGATCTAGTTTTAGGATCATTAGGATCATCTCATCTTGTCATGTGGATTTGATACATGGTATAAGGCAATTTTCCCCTCGAAGAAGCTTCTATTCATCTCTTTATTTTGTTCTCAAGGTGTTGGGTTACTCTTTCTTTTATATGTTTATGCTATTTTGGGAATTTAATTCATAACATTTGGTATCATAGTCATTTTTGCTATAACTTCCATTTAGAGATGTCATAAATAGCAAAATTTTTAAGAAGCTCAAACGACATGGCAAAGTACCTATGATAAAAAAATTAGTTCTTGGTTCATTATAAGTTCAGAGTTATAGTCTATGAAAATATGGGTTTTTTACTAGCCCATAAACTAGTCTCAAACAAGTGGTTTAGGTAAAATTGTTATATTTGACGCTTGAGAGATTTAAATCGAGTGACACATTAAATTAGGAGGAAAACAAACCATAGTGTCCATGGTAAAAAAAATTAGAAGCATGACAGGAAAATCAGATGTGTGTCAATTCGTACAAGTTTTCTCCCTGACAGGGAGAAAAATAACAAGTTTTGAGAAAGTTACATTAACTCTCTCTTAGCACATCAAAAGTGAGTCAAACCTGTGGCATTGTAGAGAAGACATATTAGGCTACTACAAGACAAAATTTGAAACTTAGGACAGTTGAAAATTTAGAGATAATCCAAAAGCAAGGTCAACCAGCGCCAAGACAACCTACAAACCGGGGTTTTGGAAGACATGCTAACTTGAAACATGCATATCTTCTTATTGGAATATATGTTTTGAGTGATTCAAAAGGTGTACAAAGGAGGAAATAAAGAAGAAATCTAGTAAATATCAACGGGATCAAATGGAAAGAGGTGGAGAAATAAATGTTAAAGAATGTAACTGCGGAAGATATTCTATTTTGTATTATTATTACTATTATTATTACCCCTTTTGGAGATGTTTATCTTCTGATTAAGGATGTCATTGATGTATTTGGTCATGTAAAGTATTGAGGTAAAACCTCTGTTGTAGTTCAGGCCATAAGTACCCACAAAAGTTTTATTGAAATGTAGTTTTGAGTATTCCAAGGCAGGTTTGCCTTGGCAGCAAGGAGAAGTCGACTATGTTGGGTTATTAGGCCTCTCAGCTGATTAGTATAAATAGGGGAGGTGCCTCCCTCATTTGGACAAGAAGAACACTCAAGCAGTTGCGGTAGAGAGAAGGAACAGTCCATCTGAAGGAGAGGAATCAATCTAGTCTTATTCTTTGGGTCTTACATTGTACTTGGTTGAAGTCTATATAGAGGAGGTTTTGATGGGTTTTCTTCCCCACGACGGTTTCCTAGGATAAATCTTTGTGTTATCTTTTGGTTTGTTGTGCTTTTTATTCTTTCAAAGATCCTTTTGTTTTGGTATAACAACTTTTAAAATCTTAAAATGGTATCAGAGCTAACCTGAAAGAAGACAGTGTGCAATAATTTTCCCACATTAAACCAAGATAGGGATCACTATTACGAACAACTCCTTCCACAAGTCAGTCGAAAAAGAAAAACCATTCAACTCACCCTAGGAGGGCATATCTTTCTGTCAAAGCAATTTTCAATTCTGTTTTATTTTCATTTTTGACCTACCATAGCTATCGGGAGAAACTAGGGATCCAAATTTCTCAAGGTTCCATCCACATATTACAGAAAAGCAAGATACAGTCTAGCTCGCCTTGTGGAGGCACATATTTTCCTCCAATCAGCTTTACAATTGATCCCAGTTGGAAAATTAGGGTTTTCCAACCAAACCCTAAGGCATCATGAACCATATTCCAGAAGCAGCCATCAAATTGGTAAGTTCTATCCCCTGTAGTTCCATTTGAAGTTCTCATTCATTAAAGATGACAAACATCACCAAGCTTGATGAAAATATTGAGGGAGAAGAGAACTTTGGAGCATGGAAGTACAAAGTCATGCTCATCCTTGAATAACATGACCTAGAAGGCTATATAAAAGATGAGGTCAAGGAACTAGAGGGAGAGGAGGCAAAGTCCAAGCATAAGAAGAATATGATTAAAGTCAAGAGGATCATAGCTAATTCTATCACGGATCATTTGATCCCCCAGGTGCCTTCAAAGAATACTCCAAAGAAAAATGTTTGATTCACTAACCAATATGTTTGAAGGCAAGAACATCAACAGAAGAATGGCCTTGTGAAACCAACTCAAGGGTGTGAAGGTACAAAAGTCAGAAACTATGCAATCATACTTCTCAAGAGTATCTCAGATCAAAGAACAGTTAGAATCCATTGGTGACATGGTGGAAGAAGAAGAAGAAGTTGTGATGACCACCCTGAATGGTCTCTCAAGAGAATGGGATTTCTTCATTAGAGGAATATTTGCTAGAAGAAGGTTAACCAAGTTTAGCAAACTATGGGAAAATTGTGTACAAGAAGAAGGAAGGATAGCCAATATAGAAGAGAAGCTAAATGATAATGAATATCAAGCTCTAGGTACTCACACCAAGAATGGAAGACACAAAAAGAAGAATCGAGGATCACCTTCCAGAAGACCACCAAGGCTTCAAAAGGAGTAAGATGCCTAGAAAGGATTATTCATCCTTTTAATTTTATTTATGTCATAAGATGGGGCACATTGCTATAAATTGTCCTCTTAAGAAATATCAATTCAAGAAGAAGAATCGAAAGTACCATGCCCATGCAGCTGAAGAAAATGAATTAGATAAGGATAGGGTTAGAGAACATGAAGACTCTAGTGAAGAGTATGTACTAATTTCAGCTTTGAAAATATCAATCTCTCATGGAAGTAACACTTGGCTTATAGAAAGTGGTGCTTCTAAACATATGACATCTCACAAAAATTCACTATCATGTCTTATCCAAAAGGACTATTCACACAAGGTACAACTTGGAGATGATTATCAATACCCCATCAAAAGAATGGGAGAATCCTCTTACTAATTAAAATCCAAAAAGTTCATGAAGACGAAATAAGTCTTATATGTTTTAGGATTGAAGAAGAATCATCTTTCTATCTCATCTTTAGATAAGAAAGGTTTTAGAGTTGCCTTTGTAGATGGTGAATTTCTTATATGGCCGAATGGAAAGACAATAGATGATGCTACTGTAATTGGTGTTGAAGAAGGAGGACTCTACAAATTGAAAGGACACATAGATTCAGCCCTTACAACTAGTACAATCAGCCCATGTGAAGTTTGGCATAGAAGACTTGCTCATGTGAACTACAAAGCATTTCCAATTGTGAGCAAGGTAGTCATTGGTCTACCAGAGATCCAGATCAATTCTGAAGGAGTATGTAAAGGATGTGCTCAAGGAAAGAACATTGAGAACCCATTCCCCAGCAGTAACAACAAATAAAAAGGGATATTGGATATTTTACACTCATATGTGTGTGTACCGATGTCATCCACTTGCTTAAGCGGGTATGTATACTATGCCTCTTTTATTGATTACTCCTCTAATAAAACTTGGATATATTTCTTGAAAGGAAAAGGTGAAGTATTTAGAAAACTAAAGGAATTTAAGGATCTTGTGGAAAATCTATCTGAAAATAAGATTAAGATTTTAAGATCAAATAATGGAGGAGAATTCACTTCAAATGAATTCAAGGAATGCTGTAAGGAAGTTGGGATTAAGAGGGAGCTTACCACACCCTATAGTCCCCAACAAAATGGAATGGCAGAAAGAAAGAATAGATCTATCACGGAAGCAATCAGAGAAATGATCCATGATCAATATCTACCAATGCATTTATGGTCTAGAGAAGCAAGAACCACAGTCTATATTTAGAGTAGAATATCTCATAGTGCTCTTAGAAGAAAAACCCCATAAGAAATATTCACTGGTGAAAAGCCCGAAGTAAGCCACCTAAAAATATTTGGTTGTCCCGTATACTTACATGTTCCAAAGGAGAAAATATCAAAATTGGACTCTTCAGGAAAGAAGGGTATGTTTGTTGGATACAGTGAACAGTCAAAAGCTTGTAAAATCTACATTCCAGGTTTTCATCAGATCAAGATTAGTAGAGATTTTATATTTGATGAAGATACAACCTTCATCAAATCCATAAAGATCTATGAAGATGAAGATCATGAAGAAGAGGAGGAAACTCCTATAACCACAGAAGCTACCAGACCACCAATCAGAAACATTGAAGAAGATACTATACCAGAATATCATGACCCAGAAGAACCCCAGGGACCCATGGAAACACCCCAAGAGATGATATCAACAAAAAGAATACTAGCTTAGAATCATGATATAATCATAGAAGCAAAAAGATATGGTGCACCAGAAGGAAGCAAGAGACAAAGAATCTACTCAAACTATGTGACATTAATGGGAAACCTTATTGATGAAGAACCCACATATTTTGAAGAAGCTTCAAAGAAGAAGGACTGGATGAAGGCCATGATCGAAGAATATTAATCTATAATAAAGAATGATGTTTGGGATGTGGTGTCAAGACCAAAGGGCAATTCAGTATTTTCTTCAAAATGGATTTTCAAGACAAAGCATTCAACAGATGACAGTATTCAAAAGTTTAAAGCAAGATTTTTTGCACAAGGATTTTCACAAAAAAGAAGGAACTGATAATGAAGAAACATTTGCACCGGTAGTAAGATGTACTTCTATTAGAACTATCCTTGCCTTGGCAGCCAAGATGGAATGGAAGCTACATCAAATGGATGTAAAAATAACCTTCATAAATGGTGTCATAGAAGAAGAAGTATATATTGAACAACCACCAGGATTTGAGACTCATGACATGGGGACACATGTATGTAGATTAAATAAATCTCTATATGGGTTAAAAAAATCACCCAGAGCATGGTACGGAAGAATTGATGGATTCATGATGAATTTGGGCTTTACCAAAAGTAAAGTTGATTCCAACCTTTACTATAATGTTGAAAAGGATGGGATCATGATACACTATTGTATATAGATGATTTATTTTTTACGGGAAAGGAGAAGCTCATCAACAAATTTAGGAAGAAACTTGTGGCAGAATTTGAGATGAAAGACCTTGGCACAATGCCATTATTTCCTAGGTCGTGAAATATGGTAGTTTCCAGATGATATACAGCTGAGATCCTAAAGAGATTTGGATGTTGGATTGCAAGGAAATGAACACTTCGATGGTGACAAACCTGAAGCTCCTAAATGATGATTCTTCAAAAAGAGTAGATGTCACATTATTCAGACGGATTATTGGCTCACTGATTTATTTGACAATTACAAGACCAAATATATATTTTGTTGTGAACACCTTAAGTAAGTATATGGTGGAGCCCCAACATGTTCATCTAGTTGCATCAAAACATGTGATGAGTTGCCTAAAAGGTACATTGGATTGTGGCCTCAAATATGTAGCCGATAGTGAGTTCAAATTGTATGGCTATACTCATTCAGATTGGGAAAGATGCGGAAGACAGAAATAGCACCTCAGGATGTTGTTTCAGTTTGGGATCGGGTGTGATCTCATGGCTTAGCAAAAAGTAAACTAGTGTTTCCCTCAGTACAACCGAGGCTGAGTACATTGCATCATGTTCATCCTGTAGTGAAGAAATATAGGTTCGCAAATTATTGGCATGATTGTTTGATGTCGATATAATGGAACTGTATTTATTATGCCAACCAGAGTTGCATCAAGCTAACAAATAACTCGACGTTTCATGATAAGTCAAAGCATATAGAGATAAAGTATCACTACATCTGGAATATGGTGCAGAGAGGAGATGCAAAGCTCTAGTATGTTCTTACAGAGGAACACATTGTTTATGTGTTGACTAAGTCTCTGGCTCGTGTAAATTTTTAGCACTTTTGAGACAAGCTTAGTGTAGTCTGAAAGGACCTCCCTAGAAAGAGGGAGTGATGAAAAGACTATCATTGAGAATGAGATGGTAATGGTATGCCAGTACAGAAAATGCCAGTTGATTTTATCAGTGTGCTTATAAATATTGATGAGGTCCAACACTTATTTGCAGATGAGTGTATCCTAGCATTCAATTGTTGAGGATGGTATTGCAGAAAAGAACACTATCTTGTTGAGAGTGATCCTAGCACTTGCCGACTGAGGATGGTCTTGTGGTCAATAGTACTCTCATATGGATAGTGGTCTTGCGTTTGTTTGCAGATGAGATCCTGCATTCATTTGAGGACAACAATATCCTACATGAGGATGGTCAGGTGGAAAAGAACACTCTCTTGTTGAGAGTGTTCCTGGAACTTGTTGGATGAGGATGGTCCTGCCGACAATAGTACTCTCATATGGAGAATGGTCCTAGATTCATTTGCGGATGAGATCCTGCATTCATTTACGGACAACGATATTCTACTTGAAGATGGTCGAGCAGATAAAAACACTCTCTTGTTAATAGGGGTCCGATCACTTTCTAGATGATGATGGTCCTGTAGATGATAATACTCTCATATGGAGAGTGGTCATGCAGTCACTTGCAGACGATTTCCTGCATTCAGTTGCAAATGATGATGTTCCAGCATTTGTTTATGATGTGGGTGATTCATCTTAGTATTATACTGATGATAGTGCAGGCGATGCTTGAGATAATGCCATAGATGATTATGCTCGAGATGATGCCAGAGATGATGATGCTCAACATGATTCCAGATATGATGAGGCTCGAGAAGATGCCAGAGATGATGATTCTTGAGATGATTCTAGAGATGATTATGCTCTAGATGATGCCAGAGATGATGATGCTTGAGATGATTCCAAAGATGATGATGCTCGAAATGATTCCATAGATGTCTGTGATGATGATGTTCCACGGATGATGATGATGTTGATATAATTGTGAAAGCTTCCTATGACATATAGATTGACTAGTCAATTGTACAGATGTATTGTTGTAGAATACCTTCATTGTTAAGGGAGAGTGTTAAAGAAATGTAACTGCGGAAGATATTATATTTTGTATTATTCTTATTATTTCCCCTTCTGGATATGTTGTTCCTCCGATTAGGGATGTCAATGATGCATTTGGTCATGTAAAGTCTTGAGGTAAAACCTTTGTTGTAATTCGGGTTAGTAGTACCCACAAAAGTATTATTCAAATGTATTTTTGAGTCTTTCAAGGCAAGTTGGCCTTGGAAGCAAAGAGAAGTAGGCCATGTTGGGTTATTAGGCCTTTTTGTTGATTAGTATAAATAGGAGAGGTGCCTCCCTCATTTGGACAAGCAGAACTCTAAAGCAATTGCGCTAGAGAGAGAAGGAGTAGTACATCTGGAGGAGAGGAAGCACTCGAGTCTTATTCTTTGGGTTTTACACTGTACTTGATTGAAGTCTATACAGAGGAAGTTTTGTTGGGTTTTCTTCCCCGTGAGGGTTTCAAAGGATAAATATTTGAGTTCTCTTTTGTTATGTTGTGTTTGTTACTCTTTCATAGATCCTTTTGTTTTGGTAACAAATTTTAAAATCTTAAAAAAAAATACTCTGCCCACTAAACCTCTTGAAGACTCATCCATGACATGAGACAAGTATGACAATGTAGACTTTGAGGTGTCCAAGCTTACTGAAAGAGTATAGAACAAGAAAAATACAATGCTAATAAAGTTGGACATCATGATTATGGTAAAATAAGGATGGATTCCAAACATTCAAATAAGATATCCAAAGGAACCTTGAAAACGCGAGGTGTGCACTTATGAAGGATATAAGTTAAACAACCTACTTAGAAAAAGATAAAATCCTCAAGGAGAGGATAAGGATAACAATATGATGAAGTCACAGTCACATAAGGAAAAAATTATATCATACTCAGAGAACAAGAACATTGAGTACCAGACACCTAATCATTCATTACTTTAAGATCCTCATAATCGTGGATTCAAATTGGGATTAGGGATCTACTACATTCCCAATATTGGTATGAGAAAGTTAAATGAAATGATCCAATAACATGGATATTCTATATGGAGCAATTATTTGATCTACGCCAAGTGCCAACTTTACAAACTGTAAATATTGCATCCATGTATTTAGAACTTGATCAATTTTTATGGTACTAATTGCTTTGTCACCGTAAAAAGGACTATATTTTCTATTGGTCTATATTTAGGGATGAAATGATAGCACATTATGGGGATATTAAGAACAACACCTTCTTTAGCCAACTAATCAATCTCAATAAAAAAGATCAAATTACATAGCACATTAAGCAATTTCAGAAGTTGAGTCTTAGAATGAAGAACATTTTAGAGGATAATTTATTAGATCTCTTTATGGGCACTTTAAAGGAGAGCATTCAGCATGAGGTATGTAATTTTGAACCTAAATCATTGGATAATGCTTTTAGTTTGTCAAGGAAAGTTGAAAGTAAAAATATAACTACTAGAAGGTGTTGATGTCCAACATCAGCGTGATTCTGAAGCGTCGAAACATAAGATCAAAGTGAACATACTTAATGATCTCGACATGCCATTCTATCTCAACTATTGATACTAGAGTGAAGTCATCTTTGCATCCATATTTAGTTTCATTAAATATGTCATCGTTCGACTCATGCACCAATCTAGGAAAGTATTTCCAATTAAATTTCCCATTGTAATAAGATTTTGTTGCCATCCTCATAAAACCTTCTAATGTTCCCATTAAAAAAGTATCATGACATTATCCTTCTCCAAAATAAAAATTGAAAGTACCCCTCCCTCCCCTTAAGTCTCATATGTCTAAAATGAAATTGAGTTACTTTATTGTTAAAAAAAAATCGTGTCATTAATAACCATTTCCAAATAAGAGGATGGCACATTCCTTTACCCCTATGTGATAGTGCTCTATCTTTCTTTATTTCCATTACCATTATGATTACAAGGATAAATAAATAAAAATCCCTCTCCCCTAATTTCACTCTTTAAAGTATGCATATAAAAAGGAGAGGCTTTAATTTTATCAACCAAAAGTTGAAATTCTACAAACCCCCTCTAGTAAGCCTATGGGAAATATTGTACAAGGCCCAAGTCCCGTCTTATGTGTTAATACACCACCTTGTAAAAGCTTACATAAGCTTGAAACTTTTTGTTCATAATACCATTATCTTAAGCAACCTAAAAGAATAGGTTATGAGCTATATCAAAGAAAGGCGACCTTAGGTGGTGATAACCAATGGTTATAAAAAAATTGTGGGCACTATATGGAATAGGTTCATATCAAAAATGGACTAAGGGACGCGTGGCATAAACGTCGTCGATAATGACACACAGTAAGGTAAGAATTACGTAGCTCAAGGTTGACACAGAGTGTGTAGGTATTTATGGCTTGGATTAGTCACTTTTGTAGGAGTGAGGGACCTTTTATTTAGAACAAAAGAAAGAAAACCTCTACTTAATAAGAGTGCAATATCCATAATAATAAATTTTGCTGCAATCTATTCTTCACAAATATACCATGTTAAACGGTAGGGAAGGGAGTGGGTATGTTGAAAGTTGGTAACAATTTTACACCATTCGGAAGATGAAGAAGCAAACTGAAGTATTAGAAAATAATTGCACCTATGGATGAGTTATTGGCCTTTCATGTTGTGCATTTTCTTTATTGGTACATGTAAACATTAAATGTTTTCAAAAATGCTCGAGCTTCTCAAAGGTAAGCAAAACATTTCGGTTACCTTCTGAACATTTTAAATACAAGGAGAAGGTGATGTGAAAGGCATCAATCACATTGGACGTAAGGAGAAAGTACTATTAGGTTTCTTGTTTTTTTTTTCTTCATACACAATCATCCAAGGATCTAAGAAAGCGGTGATGGCAGGTAAGACTACTTCTAGTTCCAATCCATTAGGGTGAAGGTAGATCGTCCTACCATCCGAGGTTTGTTATGTTATTCTACATGTTTGTTGTGCTTTCGTGTATATTGTTAAGACAAACATCTTCATTCATGTAGATTAACTTCATGACAATTCGAGCATGAAGTACTCAGGTTGTCTAGGTTTTACCCGACTAAACCTGGAACGTTGAGATCATCATAGGGCCTCATAAACCTCTTGTCCTCACGAGTCTAAATCCAGGTGTGCCTATTTGTACTGACAATTGTCAAAATTTATCTTAAAAAAAACCCTTGTTGGGCATACCTACGTCTTTGTTTCACTTTGTTTCTCATTCTGCTTCATTTTTATTTTTATTTTTCTATTTTTTGGACTTTTTTCTACAAACTGTAGATATTCAAGACTATACTTACTAGTTTTTCCTAACTTGTACTTATATGATGAATTCATGTTGTAGACATTTAGCTTTTTGATGTACTTTTTGTAAAAGTGAAGAGCTACTATTTATAGGTTTTCGTGCTCTTCAACATAGCATAACTCACCGAATTAAATATATATATATATATATAAACACTCATAATACAAATATTAGCATCATACATAACGAAATCAAGGACATTAATGAATTTATTTACATTATGCAAATCTGATTTTTTACTTAATTGACATACTCCTTCCACATATATGAAGAACTAAACAATCTAAAGCATGCATATAAATATTTTAATAAATTTGCTTTCATTTGCTAACACCTTCAATCTTATTTATTAACATATTTTTGTACAAAATTATTTCATAATTTCGTTTATTTTGTATATATATTTTACAATTAATGTTTTTTAGTTTTATTTTATTAGTCAATCATTTCCTTAAAAATATATTTCATAATTAGTAGAGTTAGTTTCATACATATTCAATAACTACCACTCAGTTTAAGTATTAGTGCATGTGGTTCCATTCCATTAATTATCCAATTAATTCTCTACATGTGGTTTTGTCGATTAGATTTTCAAGTCATTAAACCATTGAGAGATTTAAGCATCATATGGGATTTCAACCCCATATTCCCCTTGACCAGCCCTCCAAGGGTGTTTTTTAATATTCTTTCCAAGAGTCAATCTAAGGATGAACAGAAGGGATATTACTAACACCTATAGAGAGGGGAACGTTACCTCCCCAACCTCACTTTGCCTACAAGTTTCATTCCTCAACAACTGGAGAAAAGAAGAGAAAAGGGACTATGTTTCAATTGTGGAAGCAAGTACAATAAGGGGCATAAGTGTAGTGAGAAGATATTATTCTACATAGGTTGTGAAGAGGAAAAAGATTCAGAACCATAACATCCTCAAGAGGTAGGTCTAGAGGATACTACTCCAACCATATCTTTTCATTCATTGGTAAGCATTAGCACTCCTGAAACTCTCAGGGTAGAAGAATATATCAAAAAGAAAAAGGAAATAATATTGATTTATTATCGTAGTACTGAAAACTTCATTAGTTGCAAATTAGCTAAACTTCTCAATTGCTTATATATCTAGCACCAAAATTTCAAGTAATGATTGCATACGGAGGTATGTCAATTCCCACTAGTTCATTCGCTTAAGGTGTGGGTCTCATTAATAGGGTAACCCAGGTTCAATTCCCCTTAGGGGTGAGTTATTTTGGAGGAGACACTGAAAATCCAACCAGTTGAGGGTTGGTGTGGCCAAAGTTGGGTGCAATCCCTAGGTGATTTTTATGGATTAGATGTCCTCGTGTCATGGTTTCTTAGACCAAAGGTCAGTCTCATATGTCAGGGAGATTCTAGAAAACAAAAAAAAATGATTTCAAATGGAGGTACCATAAATTTTTCAAGGAAGTGTCATAGTTTTAAGCTTACTACGGGGTAGTATTTATTAGATACTCCTATGATTGCAATCCAAATGGTTGGTGTTGATGTTGTACTAGGGTTCCATATACTGCAATCATTAGGAACAATGGATCTTAATTTTCAGGAGCTCTTCATGAGCTTCTATTCAGAATAAAAGGAAATTGAGCTCAAGTGTATTCTAGGAACCCTTTAAAGTGATAAGCTCTAACAACATGACAAAATTGCTAAAAAGGGGACACCATGGTGCAATTGCACAATTGTGCTCACTAGATGTTTAAGCATATATACCCTCTATTCCATTCAATCTCCAAGAATTTATTGACAACCATTCCATTGTTCCAAGGTATTTGGAGAGATTCCATTGACAACCATTCCATTGTTCCACCTACTTGAGATCATGACCATGTTATTCACTTTCAACCAGGAAGTGCACCGCCTAACATTAGACCCTATATGTCTGCATATGCACAAAAAGAGTGAGATTGAGAATATGGTTCAAGAAATGTTAGATGCAAGCATCATTCAACCTAACCAAAGTGCTTTCTATGCATCAATGGTGATGGCTTGCAAAAAGGAAGGTCCATGGCATATGTATCCATATTATAGAGAGCTCAATAAGATGACCATTAAAGATATGTTCAATATTCCCGTCATGATGAATTATTAGATGAATTATAGGGAGCAATTTTATTTACCAAGTTGGATCTCTAATTTGGATATCATCAAATTAGAATGAGGAAAGAAGACATTTTGAAATCAGTGTTTATAAAACATGATGGTCATTACAAATTATTGGTGATGCCATTTCTACTTACCAATGCATCCTCCGCATTTCAAATCTTGACAAATTCTATTTTTAAACCCTTCCTCAGAAAAAACAATTTTAGTGATTTTTGATGATATACTAATCTGTAGAAAATCTTGGGAAGAGCATGTACAACATGTTGACCCGGTGTTAAAATTATTGTAGGAGCACCAAATATATGGAAATCCTTCTAAGTGTGCCTTTGGGGTTCAGGAAGTGCAATATTTGGGTCATATTGTATCTCATGAAGGCGTCAAATAGAACCCTAACAAAATTAAATCTATCATGGAATGGGAGATCCCTAAAATATTGAAGAATATTAGAGGATTCTTAAGATTAACAAGCTCTTACCGCAATTTCATTAAAAATTATCATCAAATAGAAGCACCTTAAAAAGGTTATTGAAAGCAGAGTGATTCTCTTGGACTAAAGAAGAAACCAAAGCTTTTAAAAACTTAAAGTGGCTATGTGTGCAACTCCTATATTAGCCACATCTGACTTCACAAAGACCTTTATTGTGGAATGTGATGTCTTAGGCCGTGGAATTAGTGTAGCTTTAATGCAAGAAAGAAGGCCCCTTTCCTTTGAAAGTTTCAAACTTAAATGAAAATACTTGCTCAAATCAATCTATGAAAATAGAAATGTTTTCCATAGTCCATACAATTTAGAATGACACTCTTACCTAATAGGAAAACACTTCAAGGTAAGAATAGAGAATGGTAGTCTTAAGTAATTCTTGGAACAATGATTATATTCATAAGAGAAACAAGAATGGGTTAGAATATGCTAGGTTATGAATTTTAAATTATCTACAAAAGGGAAAACATAATGTGGTGGAAGATGCACATTAAAGAAAAGAAGATGACACAAAAGGCATAATTTGTGCTATTTCCATGTGATTGGGTGGAAGAAGAAAGCACAAAATGGAAGAAGGATCAAAAGGCATGCAACATCATTCAACAACTACAAGAGGCCCCTAGTTCATTAGATAGATTTGGGTGAAATAATGATTCACTATGGTACCAAGATCCCCTATATTTATGTAAGATTTCTCAACTCAAACATAATGTCCTTTTGTAATCACACACTTCTCCTATAGGGGGCATTTGTAGTTATTCTAAACATACCACGATATCAAGATGGAATTTTTGTGGGAAGGTCTTAAAATAGGTGTCCAAAATTTTGTGGCAAAAATTGTGCTTTGCCAACAAAATATTGGGGAGACAATCTAGACACTAGGTCTTTTACAACCATTAGTTGTACAAGTAAACATTGGGAATAGGTCTCAATGGATCTTATCACAAGTCTACCAAATTCGGAAGGAAATTTTTCCTTGAGGGTAGTAGTGAATTGAATCACAAAGTATGCCCATTTCTATTATCTTTCTCATTCATTTAAAGCAAGTACAATAGCTACAACATTCACAGAAATAGTATAGAAGCTACATGGAATCCCAAAGGTTATTGTAAGTGATGGAGATCCAATTTTCATGGATACTTTTTGGAAGGAAATATTTTATTGTTTGGGAACCAAATTGGCTCACATATCCTCTTACAATCCTCGATCTAATGGGAAAATTGATATTGTGAATAAATTCCTAGAATGGTATCTTAATTGTTGTGCATTTAATAAAAAAACACAATGGGTTGGTAATTATTTTTGTAAGCCGAGTCAATATGAGTTACTATCAACTTGTTGTAATCTCACAGATCACAGAGGGTTACCAATAATACACATTGAATCATACAAACATAACAGACACAAGAGACAAGAAAATAGATATAGAATAACACATTATATTGTATCATGAGGGTCCATACATACACAGAACTGAACTGAGTTCTCATCTAGCTCAACAGCCTAATATATATGATTTACAAACAATTACATATAACTACCTGTCGGTTCGATCAACCAACACAACCTTACGCAGCTGACCTAATCTCTAATTAGTCGGTTATTCGACCAGTTGGCTCACTGACTAGTCCCTCCAACATCTCCCCCAGGAACAAAATCCTTCTTCATCCCGAAGAAACAGGGGAGGTACTTCAACAACGTGCTGCTTAGGTAGTTGTTTCTGGTATTGTTTGTCTTCATGGACTGTTTAGTTGGATGGTTGGTCGTTTCTACACCCATATTTCCACAATTGCTTCTGTTGTAATGGCCAGCTAATGTTGAAATTTTACCCAGCTCTGTAATACTTTCTGGATGTCGATGGTAAATGTTGTGATGCTTGATAAGGTTGGCATATTCTCCTGGATGGAAAGGTCTGCTATGCTTTCCATGTCGGGTCCCATGAATTGATCTTTTTCTTCTATTGTTTCTAGTAGTCTTTTCATCTGCGGGCAGATGGTATCTAGTTTATCTAGGCTCGGGAGTGCTTGTTGTACCCATTGGTGTGCTTGTTTTTCTAGTTTTTGTAGTTTAGCTGTCTCCAATACAATTTGATCTTGTATCTGGTTTCTTAGTGCTTCTTCGATGCCTTTTCTTCTTTCCAGTGCTTGAATTTGTTCTCGGGTTTGTTGGGTTTGCTGAAATACTTTCCCATAGTAAGTGGGCCATTCACGGAGTACTTCTTCTGTGATGACATATTCTTCCATGTGGTCCTACAACACTCTGTGAGCCTCCGAGAATGTTGTGTATCGTTGCCTTAACAATCTGGATGTCTCCTATTTTTGGTCTTCTTTCGTATTTAGCAGATACAATTGTAGGGTCGACACCATGCTTTCAAATAAATGATATGCATTTTCAAGCGGCTTGTTAGTGTCGGCCTCTAGAGGTCCTGGTATTACTTTTTGAACTAATTTTCTGCATTTTGATAAGAACTTGACTTGTTCATTCTTACTAATGTCGAGCTGCTTGTGTTTGATTTGGCTTCTTGTTTTTGCCTCAGTGGCCAGAGTTTCTAAGAGTTGTCCCAACTCTCCATCTCTTAGCTTTGTTTCGTCGACTGCAGTAGTCGATCCAAGTTGGCTAATGTGGACCATTGTCGACTGTGATTCTTTATGGCGTTCCTTCTTCTTTCTGTCTCTTTTTCTCTTGTGTTTATGTTGTTATGTCTGCTATTGTGCCTGTGCATCTACAAGTGGTGGATTCTCCCGTGGTTGGTTTTCTAGTTGCTGATCTTCAACGGTCGGTGGAACATTTGGTTGACTTTCTTGGGTGAGATCTGTAACTGGATGTGTATCTAGAGGATTTGGTACAGATGGTTCAGGGTTTGGTAAAGGTTCTATATTGGGAAGTGGTGGTGGAGATGGTGAATGGTCGGGTGTAATTGGTGTAGTAGGGATATTGTCAGTCGATGTTGGGTCCTCAACTTCTAGTGGTGAATCATCTGGGTCGTCAAAGAATAGGTTGTTGAACACCCGGTTGATATCTTCCAGGTTATCTTCCTCCACATCTCTTGTTGGTTCATTGGCTAATGGAGGGTGTGGGATGTCGAAAGGGATAATGGATGAGGTGCGACTTGTGACAATTTGAGATGTCTTGTCGAGGTTCCTCAAGAATGTCGACTTGATAATTCCCACAAATCTTGGTTTCTGGGGTATTTGTCCAGTTTGTTGAGGGAAGATCTACCTTGATCCACTAGCTTCAATCAGTTGACATTTGGTGGTAATCCTCTGGACAGAGGTAATTAGTTCAGGTAATTTTCCAATGTATGCCTGGAAATCACCGTCCTGGTCGAACCGTTCTTTCAGTGTCTCCGGCATAGAATTCTTACAAATGTCAATTAGGATTATGGTGGGTATCTGTGGATTGTCTTCCTGTGTAATCTGGGTTGGAGATGGGGGTGGAGGTGTAGAAACTAAATCAACAATGTTTTCATCCATTGAAGTGGTTGTACTTTTTACCTTTTTCGATCGACCTTGCTTTGCTCCTGCTTCAACAAACCGTCTGCATTGTGTTTCGATCGACACTTTGTTTGTTGTTGCATCTTCTATGATATCGACAGTAGTCGCCAGTATTTCTTACTCATATTCTGACTCTGAAATGATAAGCTTGTGCTTCCCTTTCCCCTGTTCCTAAAGTGCCTTCCTCTTCCTCGAGGTTGCTACTTCCTTCGCTATTTTCCTTAAGTTTTATTTTGTCATAGCGTATTCCGGATCATCTGATTCGATGTCGTCTTCGAGTTATTCTTTTCTCCTCTGTTGGTTGGTCAGATTGATAATTTTCTCAGCTGGTTTGGTTATTTGCTGCTCAGTTGGTGTATTTCCCCTTTGGATCGGTGGTGGTACGATTGTTATTTGTAGTCTATTGGTGTCCTCTGTCAGTATATTGTCCGACATGAAGGTACTGATATGTAATCAGAGTTTGTAGTCCTCCTCTTTTTCTTGGTCTATAAATGGTTCTTCAATTGTTTGATTTATTTCTTTGGCTTTTGCTGGTATTGATAACTTTGTACTGGATTGTCGAGCTAGCTCGTGGAAGATCTGTTCGACTGTTCTGTAATAGTCAAGAATTTTTGCTGTTGTTTTTTCTCCCTGCATGTACCAAACTGCTATGTCGTCTAGCTCGAGTTGAATATGAGCTATTTTCAGAAGACTTCTTCAGATGTTCTGAGGCACCCTCCATTTGGTCGTTTGAATTTTAAGGTTTTGGAACTAGTTTTCCAGCATTACTTTACCATTTGCTAATTCTTTCAATGTTCCATTCTATGAAAATGGCTTAAACCTCCACATGTGGTACTTGTGTGGTTCTTGGAACTGCTTATCCTTGACTGGACACAAGTGGTACATTGCTATCCATAGAATCAGAGATGGGAACCTTATAATCTCGGCCGACTCCTGACATTTTTCACAGATACTTTTGAGCATGTCGACAACATACTAATCCCAATGATAGATTTTTCCTGTAGTTTCTATTATGTTGACTGATTCTAGCATGTCTAGCTTTAGATCACTCCCTCGACCTGTAGGGGTGAATCCTGCTGCTATAATTTTGGCTACGATTTGTGGCGTCTGGGCTTGTATCTCACTGATCATTAGCCCTTTCGAATTCTTTCCTTTTGGTGTTCTAGTTAGTCATTCTACCAGTCCTTCTTTTATACCAATAGGGACAGGGTCGCCTTGAGTTGATAGACCGGTAAGTTTGTATATTACTTGTCTATAAATTTCTACTGGTCGGTCGAAGTAAAATTTACCATTGTGATACCGACTAATGATAAATTTTACTGTTGTTTCTTTCGTTCATCCAAAGCTTTCCATGAACAGTGTATTCATGTAGCTCATGATGGTGCTGTAGCTGATCTTCTCTGCTTCTGGTGTTGTTTTCTTGTCCTGGTAATCCCATTATTTGATTTCTGCCCAGGTTTTGGACCCCGAGGTTCCTGTACCTTGGCATTCTTGATATTTCTTAACCTTCTCATTAATGGGGTTTCAGCGAATTGGAGTTCTTTTGTTTTTGCAGCTGTGGCTCTGGTTTGCTTTGGGGCCATCTCGTCGGTCTCTTGGTTGAATTTTCTTATAGGTCCTTGTCCCTCAAATTTCTGACTGCTGAATTGTTCTATCTCTTCAAAATACGGTAAATGATCTTTTTTCTGGCCCGATATTTATAGGTGGAGCGGGTGACGTTTCTAGCGATGGATGTATTAATGGCGGAAGCGATGGTCCAGCACGGTATCTAGAGTTTGCGTTAATTGTGATTTTATTTTGGCACTCCTTCTGACTGTAGCCATGAAGGCATGATTTGACCTTCAGGGTCGTTGGTCGATGTCGATCATGCGAGCGGTCGATGGCGGTATGTCGATGGGTTTGATGTCGGTTGTAGAAATGTTGGTTTTGATATCTTTTGAAGTTTCCTGTCATCCTGGGTTATGGGTGTTGGTTATGTTTTAGAATTTTTAGATTTTATAGTTTTGTCTGATAGTTATGGTCGTTATATTTATGTCTTTTTTTATTTTCTTTTTCTTTTTTAGAACTTGGTTTAATTTCTGTATCGTTTTAGTCGGGCACCATTAACAAGTTTCTAAAATATTATGCCTTCTAATGTCCTTAGTCAAATTGATCCATTGGCATGAATCTCTTCGACAATGTAAGGTCCCATCCATTTTGTAGTAACTTTTTGGGTTTTCCTTTTACTCGACTGTTGTATAGTAAGGCAAGGTCCCCTACCGATAGATTTTTGTTTTTGATATTGTGATCATGCCAAGCCTTCTGCTGCTGTTTTAGGATTTGTTGATGTTGCAAAGTGAGCAGTCGGTGTTCTTCTAGCTTGCTTAATTGCATCAGTCGGTCCTTCCTGCCTTCTTCGACATCAACATGTAAAAAATGTAGTGGAACAACTGCTTCTTGGCCATAGACTAGTCGGAATGGTGTTTGGTCGGTTGAACGCTTGTATGTTGTTTTGTAAGCCTATAGTACTGCAGGTATCTTTTTGTCCCAATCATCTTTGTCGTTGTTGCATATTTTTGTTAGGCCCCTTGTTAATGTTTTGTTGAATGCCTCGATTGCTCCATTCGACTGAGGGTGATAAGCTGTACTACATCGGTGGTCAATTTTGAACTGGTCTGTTAGTGCTTTGATGGTTTTGTTAATAAAGTGTGAACCTTGGTCACTGATTAGGGCTATTGGGAATCCAAATCTGGTAATTATATTTTCGTAGATAAATCTAGTAGCTATCTCACTGGAACATGAGTCGACAAGTTCTACTTCTTCCCACTTGGTTACATATTCTACTGCGGTTATCATGTATCTTGCACCTGTTCTTTTTGCTGGTATCGAGAATGGTCCTATGAAGTCGATGGCCCAAATTTCAAATTTCAAACTTGGGTTTACTGATATCAAGGGAATTTCTGTACTAGCCCGAGGTAGACCCAATCGTTGACATCTGTCGCATTGGCTCACAAAATTTTTACAATCCTTCTATAGTGTCGGCCACCATAGCCCTGACTATTGGATTTTCTTGGCAGTTGTATCTCTTGAAAATGTCCTCCCGTTGATCCATAGTGTGCTTCGTACATTATATTATCTCTTTCATGTTCTAATACGCATCGTCTGAGGATGTCATCCAGGCCCATTTTATATAAAAATCCATTTATGAGGCTATATGGTGCAACTTTCATAGCTAATATTTGTTTCTTTTTCATGCTCATGCCCTCTAGTGCTTGACCACTTTCTAAGAATTGAGCTATTTCCTCTAATTCTATTGGGACTGCTTCTATTCAAAATAAGTGTGCATCTGATTGGTCATCTTCGACTCTTGTCGGCTCCTCTCCTATGTCGATTCATGACAAGTGGTCGGGTCCGACATTTAATTTTCATGTTCTAACAAAGATTTCAAATTCAAATTCTTGGAATAATAGTAGCCATCCACAAATTCTCCCATGGTGTAAGGGTTTGTTTACAAGGTATTTTAATGCTTGGTGGTCAGTATAAAAGTGTTGGAATAATCAACCCATATTTAGCTACCTTAGACATTAATTAATCCATTTTTGTCTTATTTGCTTAGTTTCCATATTCCACCTTATGCAAGTTGTCCTCCACATGTCCAAAGTGGTCAAACTTGCTAAAATTGAGTCATGGAGCGCTTGGGAAACCACTTGGAATCAATTCTACTTTATTCCTAGCCTTCCTAGTGCATGTCTACTTTTTCTGCTTTATTGCCTGCTTTTGCTGAGTTTTAAGGAAATTGGGAAAGTTTGACTAGGTGAAGTTAACTTGTTTTTTGTCCGCATCATCCTACACTCTTTTCTCCTAAGAAAAGCATGTATGAGTTGTCCTTCCATCATCTATTAGCTTTCCTAATTGATTTTTCCAATTCGTGAGATCCTAGATAGATTTGGAAACTGCTTTATGCACCTATGGGGGATTTGCTTAGATTTAGTAAGCCTGCTTTTGACCAAATTCGAATGGTATCCCAATGAATTCAAATATCTCATGTAATTATTTATTGTGGCAACCTATGACTTGACAGGGTTGGCTATTTTACACTTATTCAATACAGATTAGTGTTCTGCTCCATATTCAGTCTCCTTTGTGTGTAATTTGCATGTGTAATTGGCAATTTTTGTGAGTGTAATTGTTCTAACACCTGGGTTCAATTTCCACATGGTATCGGAGCCTTTGTAGATCGATTTTTATCCTTCCAATTTGTTATTATAGGTTTGAAATCATTGACTGGCAGCATTCTGCTGACTGAAGGGACAATTTCTGAGCTATGGATCAATCTCAGAAGATCATATTGACTCCATTTAATTTCTTTGAATGGAAAGAAGAGATGGAGATACTGTTGAGAGTGAAATGCCTCTACAGAGTGACTATGGAAACAGAAGCATATCCCAATGCAGTTGGTGAGAAAATTAAATGGCACAACAGGAGGGATGAGGCCTATGGTCTCCTGTGTCTGAGCATATCCAGAGACCTCCTTTTCCATCTTGATGGATTACCATCACCAAATGAAGTATGGGAGAAGCTTGTTGAGATTTTTGGTAAGACAAATGAGATGAGGGGACATCAAATTGAAAATGAATTGATCTCCCTGAGTCCCAACAGCTTCGAATCCCTGCAACTCTACTTTTCCAAGTTCAAAGCCCTTGTTTTGCAACTAAAATAGTGTGGAATCGAAAAGAAGGAGAAGCAACTGGTTTTGGCCATACTCTCAAATCTTGGCCCTGACTATTCAGTGTTTGTCTCAACCTTCCATGCCACAAAGTTGACAGCTCGAGCCTGGAAAATGCCTAGCCTTGCATATTTCATGGAATCTCTCACACAAGAACAAGATAAATTGGTGATGATGGGCACCATCAAACCTTCCAAAGACCAAGCTCTAGTTGCTGGAGATATTAGGGTGGATTCAAAAGGCAAGAAGAAAGCTAAGAAGCCACCTGAGCAAAAGAGAGACAAGAACAAGTCTCCAGAGGAGCCCCAAGGTTCCAAGAAGAACTTCCAGAAGAAGAAGAATAAAGGAGAAATGTTCAAGTGCGCATACTGCAATAAGGGAAATCATCCTGAAAGCTCCTGCATGAAGAAGCAAATTGACATGCTGACCCAACTCCTATAGAAGAATGGAATCTCCCTTCCTGATAGCTCAAAGAAAAGGGAAGGAGGATCAAATTCAAAAGACAGAGAGAGAGTTCATGCATTGGTTGCTGGCACAACAAGGTCACCTAGTTTCATCATTGATTCTGGAGCTTCAAGACATATGGTTTCGACCAAGGAGGCATTCACATCACTTGACATGTTGAAAGGTCCACCAATAGTACTGGGAGGTGACTCTCTCACTGAAAGTTTGGGCAAAGGGAGGATTTATCTTGACCATGGTAAGTTCAGCAATGTATTGTATGTTCCAGGTCTTGCCTCTAAACTCTTATCAGTGTATCAGATAACCCACACAAGGTCTCCAAAGAAGGTCATATTCTCCCCTAATGAAGTTGAGATCACAGAGATCTCAAGTGGTAAAGTCATTGCAAAAGGAGTTGCAAAATCACACTTCGAAGGTATACATGTTCTCACTCTTCCTACCCTACTCAAACCCCTTTGCTCTTCTGATTCATGCTAATGAGGCAAGCAAGATTTGGCATGAAATATTTGGCCATCTTAACTATAAGTATCTTTTTGATCTTAGTGAAAAAGAAATGGTCATAGGTTTACCAAAGATTAAGTTTTCCAAAGGAGTCTGTCAAGGTTGCATCTTAGGAAAACACCCAGAGCATAAATTTGAGAAAGCTAGTCATGAGAGAAGCTCTGCACCTCTTGAGTTGATCCACAGTGATGTTGCTGGCCCATTTCCTCATATGTCAATGAATCTCTCCAAATATGCATTGACATTCATAGATGACTTTTCCAAGTACTGCTGGGTTTACTTCCTGAAACACAAGTCTGAAGTTTTTGGCCTCTTCAAAGTATTTAAGGCTTTGGTTGAAAACTAGTCTGCGAGGAAACTCAAGGTCCTCAGATCTGACAATGGTGGTGAGTATGTCAAGTCTGAGTCCATTCAATATTGTGCAGATGTAGGTATTCAGATGTAGCATTCTATCCCTTACACACCACAGCAAAATGGTGTTTCTGAGAGGAAGAAGATATCACTGAAAGAGATGGCAACCTGCATGATGGAGGCTAAGACTTTGCCACCAAAGTTTTGGGCCGAAGCTATAAAATGTGCAGCCTATATCCAGAATAGGGTGCCTCATAAATATCTTTATGGTATGACTCCTTTAGAAGCATGGAGTGGGCACAAGCCAGATGTGACCTATTTCAAGATTTTTGGCTCAAGGGCTTGGGCTAGAATTCCAACAAAAAAGAGGAAGGCTTTGCAGCCCCAAAGCCAAGAGTGTCTATTTGTTGGGTACTCTGAAGTTTCAAAAGGGTACAAGATGATAAATTTGAGCACAAACAAATCCTTCATTGAAAGGAGTGTTCAGTTCCAAGAAGAGCCTTTAGTAGCAGTGGAAGTTGGAGAATCCTCTTCACCACCAGAACCATTGAATGTAAGTGAAGAGATAGTTGAGTTTGATGATTCTGATATGTCTGATAATGATGATTTAATTGCATATCCTAACAGTCCTACAAGACCAAAATGGGCAGCAAAGACCATTCATGCAGCTGGAGAACTAGTTGGAAATCCTAATGATCCTAGGAGGACTAGATCTCAGTTTGAGAGTGCTCTTTGTATGAAAGACCCTTTGTTTGCAGAGAAATGATATCTGATGGTTGAATCAGACCCACAGACATATGAATATGCAGCACATGATCCAATATGGCAAACAGCCATGAAAGAAGAGTTCAGCTCACTCCAGAAGAACAACACTTGGGAGCTGGTTGATCTTCCCCTAGGGAGGAAGCTAGTTCAATGTAAGTGGGTTTACAAAACCAAGTTTTCTGTTGATGGTTCACCTTTTAAATATAAGGCAATATTGTTAGCCAAGGGATACTCACAGGTACATGGAATAGACTACAACGAGACCTTTGCACCAGTGGCAAAGATGGTCTCCACCAGGCTAACCTTAGCCATTGCAGCTTCGAAGCAGTGGGAGGTACATCACATGGATGTGAAGTGTGCTTTCCTGAATGGAGATATTACTGAAGATATTTACATGTAGTAGGCTCAAGTATTTTCTACTAATCCATCTCTTGTGTGTAGGCTAAATAAATCATTGTATGGGCTTAAGCAAGCCCCCAGGGCTTGGTATGCCAAGATTGATGGATTTCTGCTATCATTGAATTTTGTTCAATGCAAGTCAGATCCTAATGTTTATTTGAAGTTGATTCATGGTTCTTTGATGATTATTGTCTTGTATTTTGATGACCTTCTCATTACAGGAAGCTCAAAGGATGAAATTGCCTCCTTGAAGGATGCAATGAACCATGCATTCTCTATGACTGATTTGGGGTTATTGAGCCAATTCTTGGGGCTCGAGATTGCTCAAACCAAACATGGAATAAAATTACATCAGTCCAAGTATGCCTTGGATTTTCTGAACAAGTTCAACATGAATGATTGCAAGCCAAGCAAGACTCCCTTCCTTTCAGGAATTAAGCTTGAAGAAGTAGATTCTTCACCTATGATAAATAATACACTGTATAGGCAACTGAATGGGTGTTTGCTGTACCTTACACATACTCAACCTGATATTTATTATGCAGTAAGCGTGGCTTCAAGATACATGGATCAGCCTCATGAGATCCATTAGAGAGCAGCCAAAAGGATCCTTAACTTTGTTCAGGGAACAAGGACTCATGGGATCTTCTACAAAGCTAAATCTGATCTTGATTTGATTGGGTTTACTGACAGTGATTGGGCAGGTGACAACACAGATCAAAAGTCAACATCAGGATATGTGTTCATGCTTTCTGAAGGACCAATCAAATGGCCAAGCAAGAAACAAAGTGCCATTGCACTCTCATCTACAGAAGCAGAGTACAGAGGAGTTGTAAATGCAGCAACTCAATGTTTATGGTTGTAGGGGTTACTTGGTGAGTGTGGCTTCGAATAAGAATACTCAATTACTATCTATTGTGATAATCAAAGTACCATTCAAATCTGTAATGATCCATTTCAGAGACAGAGAACCAAACACATTGAGATCCATATGCACTACGTCAGATAGCTTGTGCATGATGTCACCATTCACCTACTCTTATGTTCATCTTCAGAACAAGTAGCAGATATCTTCACCAAATTTTTTTTGTGAGAAGACATTCAGAAATATCAAATCACTAATGGGGATTGTTGATCATGCTGTGAAGCATGAGTGATGACAATTTTTTCAAATTTTGTTTACTCTCCATGTTTAAGGGAGGATTTTTCCCACTGGGTTTTTGCCTCTTTCCTTGGTTAAATGGACATGCAGTATGTAAAGGGTGACTAAGCCTTGTTGCTAGGCACTATAATTTTATGAAACTTTACTCATAATTTAGGCTTAAGGGGGGGTTTTAGAATAATCAACCCATATTTAGCTACCTTAGACATTAATTAATCCATTTTTGTCTTATTTGCCTAGTTATCATATTCCACCTTATGCAAGTTGTCCTCCACATGTCCAAAGTGGTCAAAATTGCTAAAATTGAGTCATGGAGCTCTTGGGAAACCACTTGGAATCAATTATACTTTATTCCTGGCCTTCCTAGCGCATGCCTGCTTTTTCTGCTTTATTGCCTGCTTTTGCTGAGTTTTAAGGCAATTGGGAAAGTTTGACTAGGTGAAGTTAACTTGTTTTTTGTCCTCATCATCCTCCACTCTTTTCTCCTAAGAAAATAATGTATGATTTGTCCTTCCATCATCTATTATCTTTCCTAATTTATTTTTCCAATTCGTGAGCTCCTAGACAGAATTGGAAACTGCTTTATGCACCTATGGGGGATTTGCTTAGATTTAGTAAGCCTTCTTTTGACCAAATTCGAATGGCATCCCAATGCATTCGAATATCTCATGTAATTATTTATTGTGGCAACCTATTACTTCACAAGGTTGGCTATTGTACACTTATTCAATACAGATTAGTGTTCTGCTCAATATTCAGTCTCCTTTGTGTGTAATTTGCATGTGTAATTGACATTTTTTGTGAGTGTAATTGTTCTAACACCTGGGTTCAATTTCCATAAAAAGATGAAAGGGTTGGATAGTAGGTAATGTCGATACTTTTGTAGTTCAAAAACCATTCCTAATGCTTCTCTCTCTGTTGTCAAATAGTTTCTTTCTGCCTTATTTAATTTTTTGCTGCTATAAACTATGGGGTAATCCATTCTGTTGTCCCCTGGTTGTGTTAAGATCGCTAATATTGCTAGGCCTGATGCGTCGATGTGTACATGAAATTTGATCGACCAATTTGGGAACCTTAGGATGGGTGCCTCGACTAGCTTCCTTTTTAGTGTTTCAAATGATATGTTACATTCATCTGTCCAATCGAACTCCTGATTTTCTCTTAATAGTTCTTCCAATGGATAGGTCATATCTGAATAGTATCTCATTAATTTGCTGTAATATCCTATATGACCAAGTAGTACCCTGACTTTTTTTGGGTTCATTAGTAGTTTTAAATCGAGGATAATTTTTTATTTTTGCAAAGTCGACCTTGATGCCTTCTTTGCATACAATGTGTCATAATAGTATCCCTATAGGAGTTAGGAATATGCATTTCCTTATGTTCAGAGATAGTTGGATTTGTCAACATCGTTCCAACATGAGCCTTAGACATTTACAATGATCTTTCAGCATAGAGTATATTGTCCAATCATCAAGATATACTGTCATTGTTTTGTAGATATATTTTTGAAATGTTTTGACCACAATTCTCGAAAATATTACAGGTGCATTTTTTAGACCAAAAGGCATAACTCTGTAGGCAATTAGAAAAATTCACATATGAATGTTGTCTTTTTCTGGTCTTCTTTGGCTATTGGTACTTGGTTGTAACCTGAGAATCCGTCTGTAAACGAGTAGCATTCATGTCCTGCGACTTTATTTAGGATTTCATCTGCATAGGGTGTTGGGAATGGGTCTGCTAAGGTGGCTTTGTTTAATTCTCTGAAGTCGACATAGATCCTTAGATTTGTCGGGTCATGTTTATTTGGTTGTACAACCATTGGACTTGCCCATTTTGATTGGTCAATAGGGTAGATAATTCTTGCTGCAAGCACATTATCAATCTCTTTCTTGACTATCTCTTTGTATTTATGAGCTAATTCATATTGCATCTTCTTTACAGGTCGGGCATCGGGTTTAATGTCGATCTTCATTTCACCCATTTCATGGACTAAATCTTTGAGATATTTGTAGTCTCTAGTGAATACATCCTGGAATTATTTTATTAAGTTTACTATTTCGGTTGTTTGTTCTTCACTCCAATAATCGCCATTTTTTGCCATTTTTGGTCGATCATCATTCGATATGTCAAATTCTTTAGTTTTCACTTTGGCATCTAACCATTCTGGTGCTTTGGCTTCATTGATTGGTCGGTCCCTTCTTTGAATTATGAAAATGTAGCAGTAAAGTATGTTGCAATCATTCGGTCGGTATCTTCTTTGTCAGTTGTGTTGACTTTAAGTACTGTGCGAATTGGTTTTGTTGTTTCTGAATGGTATGATTTCCATCGAAAGCTTTTCCCTTCCAGATTTTTGTTTTCCATTTGTAGTCTTGTTGAATGTGGTATTGTCTTGGTTTGTATGTTATTACATGTTATTGTCGGTCAATCATAATTTTGTGTTAGGGTGTTGTTCCCGATCGGTTCTATAAACGTTTTGATTTGTTTTGCAGTTTCGACTAACTTTTTGTTTTATGGTATAAAGATGAAGTATTTGATGAAGTTCTCTCTAAGTTCATGCCATTGAAATTTTTCACCCTGTGCTTCTTCCATTTTTTACCATTTGTTTGGTAAGTCAAATAGCGTCGATGGAAACAGGTGTGGCCATGTACGTTCGTCTTTATACCCAAGTCTTTTCCACTCTTTTTCGCATGTTCTTATGTGTTCTCTGGGTCATGCCCCTGGATGAACATAGGTATTTGTGCTTGTTTGGTTAGCCTCTTTCCTTCGAATATTTCTACAAAGTAAGTCGAAGTTGTTGTCCATGTCTGCAATCTTGATTGATGGGTATCCCACCATGTAGCGGCTTGTCCTGTGAAGGTTTCTACTAAGCTTTGTAATTGTCCATATTCACCAATGTTTTTAGATACTTGTTCTATATGCATAACTGGTGATTCTCTTTCTTTGTATCTTGCAATTTGTCTGATACTTATATTTGTTGGTTTTAAAGTAGGGTATTCCTTGCTTTTCTTTTCGAATATTTTTGGGATGATGGAAACTAAGAAACATCGTTGGACTGGTTTCTTCTACACTGTTTGAATGGTCCAGCAACCTCTTTCTTGTGTCTCGTAGTTTTCGACTTCCCAATCATATAATTTTGCGTCTGATTTGTATCCTACTGAATCTTGATTTCCTAAGTGAAGCTTGCCATAGACATTGGGTTCTGTGTAGTTTTCATTATTTTGTATTTGATATAATTGTCGAATGTCAATTTATTCATCAATAGGTTGTATCCAAGGTTCTCCTTGGGATGGATGGATAGGTACTATAACTTTCTGTCCATTCCCTTTTAGTTTTATCCTTTCTTTATCTAAAGATATTGATGCTTTCATTTTTCTTCCCCATGGTCAGCCTACTAAATCTAGGAAGGAACTAGATCCTTCCTTAGGGTCAATAATTTCAAAGTTGACTTTGGTAGATATTCCTTTTATTGTCGTATCGACATTTCTCCAAACTCCAATAGGTTCGATCAAACCTTGGTCGGCTAATTTGAGGTATATTCCTGACTCATTAAGTCGAGGTCTACCCAATTTTTCCCAAGTGTCGAGAGTCATAATATTTACTTGTGAGAGGAAGTCAAGTACAACTTGTTGAACATGGTATCCTTCGATTTCTAGGGTGACAAGTGGGTCAGCATCACTTTTGTCCTTTTGGTTTAAACTGCATATGTTTTTTGTTTGTTTTTCTGTATTATTATTATGCCTCATATTATACAATAATTCAATGAATTGAGATACCGCTTTATCATCTTGTACTAAACATATTAATTCTTTAACTGTGCTTTGTCGACTATTATCAGCTTCTTCTTGTCTAGCAAATTCTTTAAATATATTCGTTTTGTCATTATATAATTGTTTTTGTTTAGCTGGGTTAGGATAATCATTCTTTTCTTTTATTTCACGTATGTGTGGATTATCACTCCCAATTTTTGTCCCTTGTCGAGTTACTATATGCAGATTCTTCGTATTGATTACATCATGTTTTTGAACGCACGGCAAGACATTATCGTTTTTCTTTTTATTGATTTTATCAAGCATAGTAGGGAAATCCTCTAATGAGTGATCATCGACTCCACAGCTAGTACAAAATTTTAAATCGGTTCTATCCTTGTATGGGCAGTCTGCATATCGATGACCTTCTTTATAGCATGTAAAACACTGGATGGGCCGACGTGGTCAATTGTCGCAATTCCCATAGAATCGATCTCAACCTCCATATCCTCCACGATGGTTGTCAAACAAGTGCTCATATCAATAGCCTTCATATCTTTGATTATTCGATTCATTTTGATCATTGCTTTGCTGGTTTTTATCGTTGTTCTGTGCAACTACGTTTGTCTGGTAGACTGCTTGGTAGTTTTGTCGGTTCTTTAAGTGTAAGTGGCAGTCGACCGTTGCACAAATTTTTACTTCATAGATTGCACACCAATATGCTTTGTCATTTTTCATGTTATACGGGCAATCTTTCGTTGTGTGTTCTCCATGTTCTTGGCAGATGTCTCAAAAGCACTTTGTCTAAACAAATCAAACGTCCTGTCGACTTATGCCTTGTCAACAGTTATCTTTAGCGTGCTTGGCTGTTGAGAATTTTGTGCACCAGACATCCTGATTCTTGAGGTTCAGCTCTTTCAATGATTTCTGCATGATTTCTCGATGTTCTTCCAGTCTAGTATCCGTGGGATATGTGGGGAAATCTCCGTCCATCTCCACTTGCAGAGCTTTGGTAAGTGCATATTCGTACACTCTTAACGTCTCCAAGCTTATGTGCTACCAAATTTTATGTGATAGACCTGCAAGGAACCACTGAATTAATAGTTGTTTATAAATTACATAATCCAGTTGGCTGAGGAGGTATTTCCATCGTTTGTCATATTCTCAGACAGACTCTGCTGGTTTTTAAGATGTTGTTTTCAACTTTTTGGCTGCCAAATGTTTTGCATCTGGAGTTTTAAAGAAAGACAAGAACTGCGCTTTAATTTCTGCTTTAGATGCTTGGGGAGTTCTCCCGATATAGGTCATGTACCACGTTAGTGATCTTTTCCTTAAGGCACCGACGAATTGTGCCATCTGTCGATATTCAGTTGTAACCTGATTTGTCTCCCATGTTGACTCATAGATGAACCAATGTCATCTAGGATCTTTGTCACCCTCATATAGAGGGATATGTGTTGATCCGTGACCCATGTCAGAATCGTTGTCACTATCTCCTCTAGGAGGTGGCGGTGGTGGGAGTGGTGGTGGCGGTATTGGGATGTTTTGCTTGTCTCATTGTGTAGAGATGTTGTTGACGGAACTTCCGTTCCTGTGGGTCATTTTGTTTTTTGTTTCTTCTCCGAAAAGCAATTAGTTCGGGTCGACTTCTCCTATCAATGTCCAATTGCACTGATTTGTCTGTAGTTCTGACTGTTATGTATTTTCAAAAGCTATGTTTGGCAGAGGGGGTGCTCCTTCATGTGTCAGGTAAAGTAAGTGGATACTTCAGTTGGAAGGGTACGCCTAAAGTGGGACCCAGTTTCCTTCCTCCGGTTGACGGATCACTAGATGATTATCATCATTTACCTCGTCTTCTAGTCGGCTCCATATACCAAACTCACTAGCTCTTAGTGTTAGGTCTTCTTCGACAATGGCTTGTATCCTGGTACTAGGATTCATTGGAGACAGAGGTCTTATCTCCTGGGGAACTTCTATTTGGAGAGATTCACATTGCTCTATTCACAAGTCTTCTTCCATGGGTAATGTTTTTTTCATCCACGCCTTCTTCCTATTGGTCATGATCCGACTCTATTGGATTTCTTTTCTGGTCTGTCACCCTAGTATTCATTGCTCTTTGCAGTGCTATATCCCATTCTCTTCTTTCTTCCCTTCTTTTCAGCCTCTTCTCTCTCTCTCCTTTTTGTAAATTTGTCGTACCTTTGTGTGTCACTGTTCATTCAATTTCCTTTTTAGGTTTACTTTTCATTGCTGGTGATGGTATCTCCTTTTAGTCGACTAGAATCCTCTTCACTTTACACCGACATATGACCAGCTACCCCCCCATAGCCTACCCGATGCTTTAGAAATATCGGATAGTTATGTTTACTTTCTTAGGAAGTACTCCCACTCCCTTTCGGCAATGAATTTCTCCCACTTTTTCTGTTTCTCCGCCTGGTTAGAATTTGGTGGTGGTTCGTGCAGTGACGGACAAGGTTCTACAATATGACCCACTCCTTTTTCTAACAGTAATTTGAATAGTAGGGTCGGTAGGGAGCACAAGAACTGCTCGGTAAGGTTTGTATAGAATTTTTTTTCTGAACGGTTTCTATTGAAGTTCTTTCTTCTATGGCTTGCTCCTCGCAGAATTTGTCTGTGATCTTCTCAAACCACTCCAGCAGGTTTGTTCCTCCCCCTCGAATCAGTTTCTCTAGCAGCTCTTGGTCCTTAGTTGCTTCCAGCTTTTTCATCCAAAAGTTTTTTCAAAATCTGGGGTACCGATTCTACGAACTTCTCATGAGTTTCAATGAAGAATTTATCCTTTGCATGAGCAGTGGTTAATCTGTTTCTCCTCACATAATTCTGCAAATAATTTGTTATCTTACGCTCCCACCAATTATTAATCTCCTGTTCTGATATCATCTACTTATAGTCATCTCAGATATGTACTACCAGCAACGGAACCAATGTTGTAATCTCATAGATCACAAAGGGTTACCAATAATACACATAGAATCATACAGACATAACAGACACAAGAGATAAGAACATAGATATATAATAACATATTATATTATTATCATGAGGGTCCATACATACACAGAACTGAACCAAGTTCTCATCTGGCTCAACAGACTAATATATATGATTTACAAATAGTTGCATATAACTACCTGTCGGTTCGGTCAACCGACACGACCTTACGTGGCCGATCTAATCTCTAACTAGTTGGCTATTCGACTATTCGACTCACCGACTAGCCCCTCCAACACAACTCTATTTTATCCTTTATGTATATGTGTTCGAAACTCTAATAAATTATAGAAATCAAAGCATTTCACGACAAAATGCAAATTAATCGCATTATCCTTAAGCAAGCAAAATAATTCATTTGCAGGGATTATAAATCCTCACCACAACAGTAAAACAAGACAACATTCAAGCAAGAGGCATCACATACCACACGGAAAAGAGCTTAATGAGAAGATGACGACACAAGAAAATTTGAATTGATTGGGTCCCTAGATACATGAATTGTAGAGTAGTCTTTGGGTTGTGACATCGAAGGCTAGAAGGTGGAGAAATAGTAGGTAGGTGGAGAAAGATGCTCCCGGTGATAGAAAAAGGAAGTGTTTGATGCAAGTGTTGTGCCAGTTCAATATGACCCCAAGACAATCCTCTCACCACTCTAGAGGAACCAAAGAGAAAATGTGTAAAATAGGATCAAGAGGACCATTATTGGGTGGGAGCAAAGAGCTATGAGACTCACTGACTGCAATTTCCACTACCATATTGAAGACGGAGGATGAATAGTAACAGGTCATAGTAGAACCTTATATACATGTATATTCCTATCTAGTTAGCATCTGTTGCGGCTGAGTTTCCTAACTATATTGGTATGCATGGTTGATTCACAGTAAGGATTACTTTTCCAGGAGCAAAGACCTAGAATGTTAATGTTGCACGCCTTCTTCAGGGAAAATAAGGATTTGAGGGTGGGGGAGATGTTGAGGGGACCCTGTGCTCCCCATAGATTTCATCATCTTTATGTAATTTAGTAGAATCTAAAGTGGATAAATGCATAAATATATCTATAAAATCCTAAATGTGATTAGTTAGATCAAGGGTAACCACTCCAACTATTTTTGATGTATAAATATCTATTCAAGATGAACAATAAGATGGTTGGATTTCCTTCCCAATACTTCTTCTTGATGGATGGTTTTGTGTATGCATTATACTCTTATTGAATGTTGGCTGGAAGTGTACATTTCCAACAGGTGCCCTTAGAAGAATGTTGGTACAACACAAATTTCCACACTTCATAAAAAATCTCACCATTTATGAGACTTTATGGTTATCAACCTCCATCCATCACGTCATCCCTGAAAGAGAAAACTAAGGTTCAAGCAATGGAGGATCACATAGAGAACCAACAAGAGGTTCTCCAATTATTGGAAGTTAACTTGGCTATGGCACAAAATAGGATGAAAGAACAAGTAGATAAACACTTTAATGAAAGTAAATTTGAAGTCATGGATTGGCTATTTTAGATTCCTCATCCATACAAATATATTCCCCTCAAGAAGCAAAAGAAGGAAAATAAATTAGCACCCAAGTACTATGGTCCCTATCATGTGTTGCACATGATTGGAAGTATGGATTACAAATTGTAGCTACCTCCAATGTCTTCACGTGTACATATAGTCTTCCATGTTTCTTGCCTAAAAAACGTAATTGTTGACAAGATCTAAGTCCAGACTATTTTACCAAAGATTGTTGAATAAGTAAAATTGATATTAGAACCGAAAGAAATTCTTGATGTATGGTTCAAGAAACTATGAAACCAAACAATTATTGAGTACCTAATCAAGTGGAAGAACTTGCCAATAGAAGAGGTGACATGGGAAGATGATTTTTTCATGCAAAAACATCAAGAATTAATCAAGTGTGAAGGACAACACTTGTTTTAAGGGGATGTGGATTTTAGCCTGTAAATCCCTATATATTTTAGTACCACATTTATATTATTAGATTAGTTTATGTTTATTGGTAAGCTAGGAACTTAATTGTAATTGCATGGTTAGCTAGGACCTTAATTGTATGTCATTTGTCTCCTATATATACCAAGGATGCCTAGTTTTAGGATCATCTCATCCCATCCTGTGCATTTGATATATTATATAAGGAGGTTCCCCTAGAAGAGGCTTCTTATTGGTCTTTTTACTTCATTCTCAAGGCATTGGGTTAACTCTGACTTTCTATTTTTATGCTATTTCAGGAATTTGGTGCATAACACAACAAGAGGAAATTTTTCAAACAAAAAACCATTAAGAAGTCACAAACAAGAAAAAACAAATAACAAAGAAATGAAACACACACACACACAGACAAAGGAAGATTATATTTTGATAATTCAAGTGATGATTTTAGAAGTCAAAATATCCATTTAAACCCTTAAATACAACTTTCTATGAAACAACAAAACCATGTAATATTAACCATCTATCTTGTAATAGACATCTAAGATTGAAACATATTTCCAAGGTTTTACACTCTTATAAAAATATAGAAGTCAAGGAGTGAAATTTTGAAATGTTTTGGGTACTCTTATATCTAAGATCAGGTTTTATGCATGTTTAATGGAAGAAAGCTTGTGTTAGGGTTCTATTATAACTTTCCTACTTTGAATACATAGTAGTTAGTCAATTAATGTATGAAACCATCTAGTTTTAATAAATTTCACTAGATACTTAATGTGAAAATGTTTTTCTTTATTAAATAAGGCCCACTAGGTGGTTGGTAACCATCATAAGAGTGGAACAGCAAGTAGTTGTTTTTTTTTTCTATTAAGAAGATATTTGTGGAGATATAATTCTATGGAATGGTTTTTCAAGTGTTTCTAATGTATTTGAAGCTCTGCTCATAAGATGCTTCCCCCTCAAAGAGGATTATTAACATTGCTCACTCTATTGGAGATCTTTAATACAAGGGATATATTTTGTAGGTTTAATATTATTTCTCTTGTATTTGTTTACATTTAATTTATCTAAATAATGTTCATGTTCTACTATTTTTATTGTTAAGTACTTCAAGTCATATCAAATCTCTTTTCAAATCCAACAAGTGTTAAAATTTTAGAGAAAAAAATTAGCTAGAGATGTGTTCTGACATTTTTAAATAACAAAAAAATATGTCATTCAGTGGGAAATAATGTAGTTGGGGAATAATGCAGACAAGAAATACAAGTACAATTACTTGTATGGACACCTTTGTAACACATATTAGTACCCCTTGAAATAGTATTGCATCAAACAATACACATATACAAATTTGTCTTCCATGTACCCTGAGGTTTATCAAAATCCTCCCAAGTTCACCTAAACCAACCTTACTTAACCTTTCAACCATCTTGTTTATATAGTATATCAAGAACAACACTCAAGGATATCACTCTCTAGTAGTTCATAATTATATAGTATGACAAAGGGTAAGCCTAGCCTCCCTAGTTAGTGTCATGGGAGATTGGGCCAAGTACTATTGTTGGAAACCGATACATATGTCGGCGAGTTATAGCACTTGATATTGATGTTCCCATAAGACCATAAAAACTCATACTTATGTTAGAGAGTTATAGAACTTGACACTCTTTTATCCCTATGACCATACAAACCCCAACCTATGTAGCATAGGGCACTATATTCCTACATAAAGTGAAATATCATGAATATGGGGATTCTGTCAATGTAGTAATACTCAACCAGAACTAATAATCCTATAGGAGGAGGACCTTGGAAACAAAAGAAAATAACAAGTATGGGTCTTGATATCACCATTGTGAGAATGGTTATCTCAAAACACTCCTTATGCAAATTTATACTAAGAGGTTTTTGTGGATCCAGGACTACCTAATTTAAATCAAGTCATCACAGATGGATGACAGTGTTGCATCACTGGAAACTTTAGTTAAACATGTCAATCAATAGCTAGAGACACAAAAACATGAAATACATCAATAGATAGTGGCACGAAAGGAGGAACTCCGTGGACTCTACATTGTCATGGATGAGATCTTGTAATTTCTCCCCAAACTAAAGAGAAACTAGAGCATAAATTCAATCCCTACCAAGAAGTAACCTCATTATATAGGGGTAATTAAAATAGAACACCATTTCTTGATCACGATACATGGAATCACTTTCCCCACGTGGATATGAATAGATTAGATGGGACTAACCTCTCATGTTGGGTTACACATATGGAATGATAGTTTACCCTCCATGGAATTACTTATGACGTGATGAAACTATGGGTGGGACTATTGTACATGGATCAAGAGTGATGTTAATGTGGAAACGATATAATAAATCGTATGGAGATTCCATTTCATAGAGACAATTTGTGAAATCCCTTTATGCTCATTTTGAAGGAGATCCTCATTATTTGGGTAGGTTGACCAAGTTGTTCCAAACCAACTTAGTGGAATACTTTATAGCAACTATTGAGTAATTGGAAATCCAAATAAAAGGCCTAATTTTTTTTAAATAATGGTTCATCGACAGTTTCAAGGAGGCAATCAAAGCACAAGTCTTGATGTAGCACTCAACTATGTGGTTGGAGGCCTCTCGGTGAGCTCTCAAAGCACAAAAGGTGGTAATCACATAGGTCAAAATACCTTGTTTTCCTTCTCACTCTCAACCTCCTATTGTGTTTTCAGCCACTTCCATCCCATATAATCCATTGAGTCTCCACAAGTTATCTCGGGAATAAATGGCCATGCAACAAGGCCTTTGAATTTTCTATAATTGTGATGAGAATTATTTTTAAAGGGCATAAATGCAAAGAACAAAAATTATTTCAAATGGATGTGTCCCAACCCAACCACCTTGAGAACATTCTTGAGGAATCCCCTCCTGGGATGGAGGATGAGGGTGTAACACCTCCTCTTCATGATGCAACCATTTCAAAACCAGCTCAAGAGGAACCCCTGATTTCACTGTTAGGATATTTAGACACTTAGGAGTTAGTTAAGATCAACTTGTGTAATATATCTGTTAGGTAAAAGTGTGTTTCTTTAGTATGCATTTGTAAATATTCTAATCCGACGGTCACAATATGTTCTAGACATATAGTGATCCAACGGTTCAACTTTTCTTAGATCATACCTACCATTGATCTGTGGCTTAACACCCGATTGGTCTACGATCTCTATTTAAAGAGCATAGAGGGTCCTTGGCTAGTTGATCGATTATGAGAAGCTCATGTAACTTTCTTTGTTTTGCATAATAAATTGCTCCAAGTAGCTATTTGGCTGGGGCCGTGGAATGTTTCCCTCTCGAGGGTTTTAACCACGTGACAAACATCGGTGTGTTGATCTGTGATCTATTTATGTGAAGCGATATTTGAAGGTGTTCAGTCTTTTGGGAGTACCCTGTGTACCCGAACATGGTATCAGAGCTTTTATGAAGAGCCGCTTTCGGTTTTGATCAAGATCTGGAACCGGTGTTGCCGAAAATTTGAAAGGGTTTTTGGTTCTTGATTTTATGTGCAATTGTGTCCTGTGGGATCTATTCCATTGTGTCCAGAGCACCATTTCCATTAGGAAATAGTTTTCATTTCACCGAAAACCATTTCCGTTTGCTCCAGAAACACCCATTTCGGCAAATCTGAAGGTATAATGTTACAGTGACGGATTTGTTTTTTTTTAATCTTTCATATTTTATCAGTTTATTATTAGATCTTTTATGTTTTAGTCTTGGACTGTTGTTTTCCTTGACTGCGTATGCTCTTTGTCGTGCACCTTGCGGTGAATCAAAAACAGTAAGGGAAAGTTTTTTATCTTGTCTTCTCGGTTACGTATGCTCTTTGTTGTGCACCTTGTGCAATCACGGCAAATCAGAAACAACGAGAAAACTTGAAAACGTAGACTTTCCAGGTAAGCTAACCAAGATCTAACCCCATTGTGTGGAAAAAGTTTTTTGTTTTTTTTTGTTTTGTTTTTTTGTGATTTGCAGGAAAAGAAAGCAAGCACGGAAAATGAGAGAGAAGAGTAAAAAAAAAAAAAAAGCCCCCTTCCTCTTTCCATACTTTTACATACCTTTTAAACTTAGCTCACTTGGTCCAAAGTTGATTTACACCTTGATAACTCTTGAGTTCAAGTCTTATCAAGCTACTTTTTAGTGCATGCAATTTCTATTTTCAAGTTACTTTATTGTAAAAGTGCATCTCACATAAATAAAATAAAATAAAAGTGAGTCACTTAAGTCTTTTAATTTATTGCCGCACTATTTAAAAGTCACGTTATTGTAAAAGTGAACATCACTTATTCTACAAAAGTGATTCACTTCAAAGCAAATTTATTATAAAAGTGATTGTCAAAGGTTGATTTTGGGAAGAGGGGGCTTCTTTTTTTTAGTTGGTCAAGTTAATATCTGCCACGTCACTATTGGGGACATCTTTAACATTTTCCTTGATCAGGCATAACTTCATCATCCAAAATCCGCTTTAAGTGCTGTTTTTTTTTAAACTGCATATTTTTTCAAGCTCTTTGCATCCAGATAGTTAGTTTCTGTTCTTTCAGCCATTATTTTACAGTATGGCCTCCCCTTGTGATATTATACTTACAAGTTCTAACTATTTCTCATGGAAATCTCGTATGGAAGATGTTCTACGAAGTAGGGGAATTTTCAGGATAACCTCAGGGAAAGAAACAGAACCCACTGATGATGATAAGAAAATTAAATGGAAAAATAGATGTGATGAAGCTCGTGGATTGATTGGGATGGAAATCTCTATTGATTTGCGATTCCACATATCTAACATTGATGAACCTGATAAAGCTTGGGAAAAGTTGGAATCTGTGTTTGGTAAACACAATGAAATTCGGGGTCATCAACTTGAGAATGAGTTGATTTCCTTGAATCCAAATGATTTTTCATGCATTCAAGACTATTTATCTAACTATAAAATTCTTAGACTCTTATGTGCAGAATGCAAGATTAAGAAAGAAGACAAACAATATATTTATCATATTCTTTCCAAAATTGGACCTGCATATTCTGTTTTTGTATCTACATTCTACTCCATGAAAGAATCCTTGACTGCAGCTAGCTATCAAGAGCCTAGCCTTGAATCCTTTTGTGATTCCTTAATTAGAGAGCAAGATAAACTCATTCATCTTGGAATAATTAACAATGCAGATACATCTGGGAAAGCCTTATTGTCCCAACAAAAAGAAAAGTCCAAGCCTCCCAAGAAACAGAATTTTCACAATAATAAGCAAAACAACAAGGGTCCCAAACCCTCTTGGTCAACTCCTTCTTTAAAAAATGACAAAGGATCCAAGCAAAAAGGAAAGAAGACTGAGTGTTATTGTAATTTTTGAGGGAAAGATAATCATGATGAATCTAAGTGTTTTAAGAAGATGGCAGCCTTGGAAGCAGCAATGAAGAAGCACTACATTAGCCTAGATTCGTCTTTAGAATCTAACTCTCATGGACATGCACTTTGTGCTTCTGGTTACTCTTATACTGCATCTTCTTCTTCTACTTCAATTGAATGGCTCATTGATTCTAGAGCATCTTATCATATGGCTAAGGATAAAGCCATGTTTTCTACTATGCATGAATGTAACACCAAACAAATAATTGTTGGTGATGATAGAAATATAAGTGTTGTAGGATATGGAACAGTTCCCGTAGAAAATGGTCATTTCAGTGATGTACTATGTGTTCCAAAAATTTCCTGCAATTTGTTATCAGTCTATCAAATTACTCATTCAGGTGAAGGTAAAACTGTGACGTTTACACCTCACTAAGTTGTAATCAAGGATTTTAAAAATCCTCAAAATATCCTTGCTACTGGAACTGTTGATGATATTACCGGGTTGTACAAATTTAACAACTTTGGGTCATCACCTTTTCCTTCAGTTTTTGTTGCTCGTAGTGATAACTTGGGCAAACTTTGGCATGAGCGACTTGGTCACTTAAATTATCGCTCATTGCAACAACTATGTAAAGACAATATGGTGACTGGTCTTCTGCTGGTATCTTGCAAGGATGGTGTTTGTTTCGGTTGTGTACTCGAAAAACATCATCAGGACAGTTTTGACAAATGTGCCTCTTGGCACACCTCGGTTCCCTTGGAGCTTGTGCATAGTGACTTGTGTGGCCCTCTTCCATCTGCTTCCTTTTCTGGTTTCAAATATTTCTTAAGTTTCATTGATGACTACTCCAGACGCACTTGGGTTTACTTCCTAAAACTTAAGAGCAAAGTATTTAACATGTTCTTAGCCTACAAGGCTCTTGTTGAAAAACAATCTGGTCATCAAATTATTAAGTTAAGATCTGACAATGGAGGAGAATATGTTAACAACAAGTTCACTACTTTTTTCACTAAACAAGGAATCCAACAACATCACACTGTTCCATATACACCACAACAAAATGGTGTAGCTGAAAGGAAGAACCCCACTTTAAAAGAAATGGCTAATTGTATGATCCAATCTAAGGGACTAAGTCTTCAATATTGGGTCGAGGCCATAAATTGTGCAAATTACATAGTTAATCGCACACCCACTAAATTTTTACAGGGTATAACACCGAAAGAAGCATGGAGTAAAATTAAACCAGATGTAAGTCACCTTCGTGTGTTTGGTTGTGAAGCATGGGCTCACATTCCGGATGAAAAACGGAAAGCATTGCAGCCTAAAAGTGAAAAGTGCATATTTGTTGGATATTCTAAAGATGTAAAAGGTTATAGACTTCTTCAGCCACATTCTCATGATATAATCATTAGAAGAGATGTTAAATTTGATGAAAATATCTTGGCCTACAAGCCTAACTTGGTGGGTGTACCATCTTTGGCCTGCAATCCTGATTCGGCGATTGTGCCTTCTTCTTCTTCTCCTTCTTCCAGCTTCCTTGACAGGTTTCCAATTCTAGTTTCTGATGATGACAGTGAGGATGAAAATCCACCTCCTCCTGCTCATTTTCCTCCAATTGCACCAGCACCAATACTTCCTCGATGGGTCCGTTCAACATGTGAAGCAGCTGGTGATATTTTCGATGATCCTAGAGATCAACATCGAACACGTTCTCAGTTTCAATGTGCCTCTTCTCTTTTGGCTCAAGTTTCCAAGAATCATGATCTAGAAACTTTTGCAAAAGCTTTAGGAAATCCATATTGGGATGCAGCTATGGATGAAGAATATCGTTCCTTAATGGCGAACAATACTTGGGATCTTGTTCCTCTTCCAAAAGGAAGAAAACTTGTCAGATGTGAATGGGTCTACAGAACTAAGTATGCATCAGATGGAAGTGTTGAAAGACTTAAGGCAAGGTTAGTTTCCAAAGTTTTTTCCCAAGTTGAAGGGATTGACTACAATGAAACCTTTTCCCCTGTAGCAAAAATGAGCTCCATCCGCCTTGTTCTTTCCCTTGCAACCTTACATAACTGGGAAGTCCATCAAATGGATGTCAAGTCTGCCTTCTTGCATGATGATTTACATGAGGAAATTTACATGGAACAACCTCCTGGATATGTTCAGAATAACTCTAGCCTTGTTTGTATCCTTAAGAAATCCTTATATGGCCTTAAGCAAGCTCCTAGAGCTTGGTATGCCAAAATGGATAGCTTTCTCCTTGACACTGGTTTTTCTAGATGCCATTCTGACCCCAATGTCTATACCAAGAAAGTAGGAAACCATCTCATCATACTTGTTCTTTATGTTGATGATCTTATCCTTACTAGTAGTGACCCTAACCTTATAACCCATGTGAAATCCAGTCTTAAGAAAAATTTTGAAATGTCAGACTTAGGACATTTGCATTATTTTCTTGGTCTTCAAGTCTTGCAAACCAAAGAAGGAATATTTCTTTCCCAGTCTAAGTATGCTTGTGACCTTCTTCGTCGCTTCCACATGGAAGATTGTAAACCAACCCCTTCTCCCTTCCAGTTTGGAGTCAAACTTTCTGCCACTTGTACTTCCCCTGAAGTAGATGCCACCTTGTATCATCAGCTTGTTGGTAGTCTTTTATACTTGACTCATTCCCGTCCTAACCTTTCCTTTTCCGTTGGTCGTGTTTCCCGTTATATGAAAACTCCTCATGAAAGTCACTAGAAAGCAACAAAAATAATACTTCGATATATTCGAGGTACAATTCAGTTTGGGATTCATTACAGTACAGGGGGGGAACCTTTGTTTGTTGGTTTCACTGATTCAGAGTGGGTCGGTAATCTTGATGATCGAAATTCTACTGCAGGTTATGTTTTCAGTCTGGGATCTGGACCTGTCACTTGGGCTTGTAAGAAACAACAAGCTCTTGCTCTTTCTTCAGCAAAAGTAGAATATCGAGCCGTAGTTAATGCCAGTCAGGAAGCTTTATGGCTTTGACAGATCCTTTCAGAGTTTGGATTCTACTAGTAGAAGCCTACTCCACTTTGGTGCGACAGTCAAAGTGCCATCAAACTTGCCAAAGTTCCAGTTCTACATCAGCGCAGCAAACACATTGAGCTACACATGCACTTCATTAGAAATCTTGTTCATGATCGTGTTATTGAAGTGCTCTATTTCCCTACAGATGATCAATTTGCAGACATCTTCACCAAGTCTCTTATAGAAGCGAAGTTTTCTAAACTTCGGTCTATGTTAGGAGTTCAGGAATGTGTCCTTAAGGGGGGATAGGCTCTAATTCCTCCTTCCTTCTCCTAATAGTGTCACTTTTGTAAATCCTTCAATCCTATCCCAATTTGTTCTTAAGGGGGGATGTTAGGATATTTAGACACTTAGGAGTTAGTTAAGATCAACTTGTGTAATATATCCATTAGGTAAAAGTGTGTTTCTTTAGTATGCATTAGTATGCATTTGTAAATATTTTAATCCGACGGTCATGATATGTTCTAGACATAGAGTGATCCAACGGTTCAACTTCTCTTAGATCATACCTACCATTGATCTGTGGCTTAACACCCGATTGGTCCATGATCTCTATTTAAAGAGCATAGAGGGTCCTTGGCTAGTTGATCGATTATGAGAAGCTCATGTAACTTTCTTTCTTTTGCATAATAAATTGCTCCAAGTAGCTATTTGGCTAGGGCCATGAACTGTTTCCCTCTCGATGGTTTTAACACGTGACAAACATCAGTGTGTTGATCTGTGATCTGTTTGTGTGAAGCGGTATCTGAATGTGTTCGGTCTTTTGGGAGTACCATGTGTACCCGAACATTCACTACATGCTTTATTAGACATGTCAACATGTTAGACCTTGATGTTGATTAGCTACATAAAAAAAAAAAATATGATTCTTATAGTTGATAGGGATATTACCCACAAGCTCATTCATAGGAGAGTGGAAAAGGAAACCCATTGTTATTCCCATGCAGTGTATAATTTTTAAATTATTATAGCCAATGGAGGCATGATGAAGTAAGGTGGAAAATGTGAGAAGGTGAAACTTTAATTTAGGAAAGATCAACTCACATCCAACATGTTTTCCATTTAAATTGGTGTCTTTGAGGTATTATTTGGTGTAGAACGGTTATGAACATTTGGATTAGTTACCATGGACTTCCAATATTTGTGCATGGACTTTGTTAAATATGTTTAGAAAGATACCCTGAATGGGATCAATTTTGGATCATTTCAAGTTATTAACTCATGTTATATGGAGACATTGTTGAAGAAAGGCCACTCTAGCATTATTGCCCAATTCAATTTTACACAAATGATGGATAACCCCCCATACAAAACTAACCCTGATTTATAATTGGTCCTAACTAAGAATCAATAGATATTTGGATATTTGAAACTTTCCATGGATTACCCCCATCAAGTGGTGAGCATGATCATGGTATTAATTGATTCCAAGTAGTCAACTACCTATTGTGTTCCAATTTAGGCACCTTTTTTTCTCAAAAGAATGAAATTGAAAATATTATTTAGGAATTATTGGAGGCGGGAGTCATCAAACCAAGTATGAGCCCTTATTCCTCACCCATGGCCATGGTATTAAAGAAAGAGAGAAGTATGCATATGTGTCTTGAATTTCATGCTCTAAATAAATGCAACATCAAAGTCAAATTTCATATTCATGAAATTGATGATATTTTCAACGAGATTCACGGTGCCTAGTTCTTTACTAAACTAGACCTTGATTCAGCATACCACTAGATATGGATGAAGGAGGTGCATATCCATAATAAATCCTTCCACACACATGAAGGCCATGATGATTTCTTAGTGATTCCCTTTGGGATTTACAATGCTCACTATACCTTTCAAAGCCTCGTGAACAAGATATTTTATCCCTTTGCATGAGAATTTGGTCTTGTATTATTTGCTTATATACTAATCTAAAAAAAACACATGGCGCATGTTGATAAATTTTTCCAACATCTCTAGACCACCAATTGTTCCTTAAGCATTCCAAATGTACTTTTAGTACTTTATAGGTCGAATATTTGGGTGACATTATCAATCAGGATGGGGTGCAAGTGGATCCCAAGAAAATTAAGGCCATGCAAGGTTGGCCATTCCCTAATACCCTCAAATTATTATGTGGGTTCTTAATACTTACAATATACTACACAAAATTTGTCTAGAATAATAGGCAGATTGTTGTGGCCTTAACCTCCTTGCTTACAAAAATTCCTTTATTTGGAATGAGGTTGTTGACCAAGTTTTTTTAGATTTAAAAGAAGACATATGTGTTACACATGTGCTAGTCCTACCTGATTTAACTAAAAAATTTATATTGGGATGTGATTCTTTAGTCCAAGGCCTTGAAGCCATACTAATGTAGGATGGGAACCCCTTGACTTTCACTAAGAGAAATAGATGGTGGTCATCCTCCATACTAATAATATTTGGAACAACATTCACTGGGAGTAATTTACAACAAAATATAGATCATTATATATTAAAACATTTTTGGGAGCAAAGGTTGTCGTCAAAATAGCAACAAAAGTGAGTCACTAATTTGCTTTGGTTTGATTATGAAATCCTCTATAGTAAATACAAATAGAATGAGGTGATACATGTGTTGTTCTTTGTCTCATAAATATGAGGAGGAAGGTTCTATTTGGCCTTATCCTTACCCATGCATTATTAGGTCAACAAATCCCACCAAGAATGGAGTACCAACGACTCTAAGGTTCAAATTGTATCCACGTGATTCAAGAGGACCCTAATCCACATAAGTGATACACTTGGTAGCAAGATACATTGATTTATAAAGGACACAATTTTCTAGCCTAGAGTTCAAGTTGAAACCCAAGGTGTTAGAGGGCTTGCATTCATCCCCTGCCATGGGTCACTTTTCCTTTCACAAAACCTATGAATATGTTAAGCACACTTTATTTTGGGAAGGAATGAAAAAAAAAATCCAAACTAATGTAGATTAATGTGATATATGTTAATGAAACAAAGGGGAGATAGTTAAATATCTAAGGGAATTGCAATTTCTATCAATACTAGCCACTATATGGACTAAAATTTATATGGATTTTAATCGGGTTTTTTGACAACATGCAACAAATTAGTCATCATGGTGATAGTTCCCCACATTTCTAGATATGTTGTATTTTTCCTCCTACATCTATAACCATTTACACCTTCCACAGTTGCCTAGGTCTTCATGGGTCCTATTTTTAAGTTACATGGTAATCCCACTTTCATTTCATTGGACTTTGAACCCACATTCACCAACAAATTTTGGGAGTTGTTTCAACTCCAAGGTACACAGTGGAACATGCGCACAAATTATCATCCTCAAAATGACGATCAAACAAAAGAGGTCAAAAAGTGCTTAGAAACCTATTTGACATGATTTTCTTTAGATAGAAAACACTAGTGTGACAAGCAACTATGTTTTACATAATGGTGGTATAATAGCACTTATAATGGCATTGCTACAATGACACCATACGAATCCATCCTCTGCACACTTAAGGACAATTCAGTGATGGCTAGAAATTGCATGAAGAAATAGGCTAACCAACATCACTCTGAGCATTATTTTGTAGAAGTGGATAATTTGTTTCTTCATGTTCAACCCTATAAACATACCTCTCTTAGATATAAAGTCCACCAAAATCTCATGTTGAAATTCTATAGACCCTATTAGATTCTCCAATGCATTGTACAAGTTTCCCACATATTGGATTTTCGAGTCCACTCCAAGATCCTTTCAATGTTTCATGTCGCTTGTTTAAAGAAGGTGGTGGGGTCAAATAGTTGAGTTTAACCTAACCTTACAAAACTTGATGAAGAAGGGACGATTTGGCTCTATTGGGAAGCAATATTAACCACTAAAGAGCATTGAATACATCAGTGCATTATCCTATAAGTTTTGATCCATTGGGATGATATGTATCTAAAATATGCCACTTGGGAACCAACAATGATTTACAACAATTTCCACACCTCTGGCCTCGAGGACAACATTGCCTTTGAAGGGGGGAGCATGTTAGGGTCCTACCCTAACCACCCTACCATTGGTACTTTATAGTTATTTAATTAATGTATCGGTTCATCCTCTTTACATACGTCCAATCAGATAATTAGTGGGTAGTTACTTAATGTGAAAATAGTTCTCCTTATTAAATAAGGTCCTCTAGGTGGTCGGTACCCATTAACAACAAGATCACAAGTAGGTTAGGGTTTTGCTATTAAGAAGATATAAATTATTGAGGTATAAGGCTATGGAATGTTTTTGTGAAGTGTTGTCATTGTATTTGGATCTCTACTTATAGGAAGTTTCTCCCTTAAAGAGGCCTATGAACATTGCTCAATATATTGTAGATCTTTAATACAAGGGATATATTCTACAGGTTTAATATTTTTTCTTTTTTCACTTGTATTTTCTTTTTCACATTTAATTTCTCTAAATATTGTGCATGTTTATCTATTTTTTCTACTTAAGTATGTTACAGCCTATCCATGAAAACACACATACAATCAAACAATAAATCTAAATATTATGAGTCAAGGGATCATTTCCACTAAAATCCAATATACATGGTAACCCTTATTGAATATCTTAGGTTGGAAAATATTAAATTAATTAAGATGCATGTAAAGGATAAATAAATTAAGATGTTTAGATCTTAGGTAAAGGAGGAACCTAGTCAAATAGGTCTAGATCGGGTGGTTGTGATAATGAGTGTTATCCTCCCCACCTAGGTTCAATTCTTGAAAATGACATGTTGAGTTCTTAATGAGCATATTGTTATAATAGCCTTTATTACTAAGTGGATAAATCCTTGAGATGTTGCAAAATACTATTTTCCCTAGGTACCATGATTGAAATGAGGGGAAGTGCCCAATGGGTTTCCCTGAGACATGTATTACATAAAAAAAAGGTAAGGGACTAAGCTCTCCTTATGGGATAAATTAAACCAAGTTATCCTCAACCTTTTCAGACCTTTTTATCTTATCACAAGGATTGACACTTTTTTTTGTTTCATTGTACTGATTGTCTTGAAATTTAGAGATTTTAACAAGCAAAAAAATGTTGACACCTACTTCTTGAATAGAGACATACATAGTGATTTTAAAGGATGGATCATAATGGAACATATCAAAAGGTGGGCTCCAATGGTATAAATTATCCACACCAAAAATATCACAAGAAGGTGGAAGAAGGGTTTCACTATGTTTATCTTTAGGTGGAAGGTGTGACGTTTGAAACATCTTCAACACATTTTCAGTTCATTATAGAATGTGAAGGATCTCCTATGGATTCATATTGGTTGAGGTTTTAGTTAAATATTTTCTCACATCACAAGACTTACAACCAATATAAGAGCTATGAGGATGTGATTTTAAAACAAATTTTGTATGTTTAAACCACAAACTACCATTGAAATAATTAAATGATGAGTTTTATAATTTGCAGGTGCTTCATTTATGGGTGTCCTAATGTATTATTCTAAACTCACCTGCAATGAGGAGAATGCTACCAAGTTGTCACATTCTATCATTGTGATTCATAAGTGTTGGGAATCTAATACTTTGGGTTAGCATATTCCCATATTGTTGTATTATTATTATCATCGTTTTCATGTGAAAAAGAAATGATGAGCCATAGGAGAGACCAAGAGTCACCTACGAGTTCAAGAGGCCACTTGGAATTTGAACTTCAAGGGTCACTTCTTATTATATATATGTACATTAGTTAATGAGAAGTAAGTGTGATTTCATGCCTATCTCTTTGTCTTTGTGTGTTTATTACTTTTCTTAAATTGGCTTTGTGATTGTCAATGTTTTATATGCACAATTGGGATACTAACAGTGGTATGAGAACAGGAATTTTCCAAGGCCCATCATTCTGTCGCATTCATAGTTTGTCCTCTGTCTTTTCAACCTGGCTTATTCTCTGTTGAGCTCACACTCACCCTCTACACCTTATGAGAAATTTGCCATATGTTTCTCGACTCTCAATTCTAGATTTATTAGCTCTATATTTAAAATATTTATTATTTCCTTTCAAGTACTATCCTCCACTAGTTCTGCCTAGTTAGAAAATTGTTTTTGGCTATATGTTACCTCTGTTAGTTGACATTTCTTATCCATTTATGATGTGGTAGTTATGCAGGCTTACCAGACCTACAAACCCTAATTTTGGAGTGTGTTGTTGGTGAAGCGAGAGGATGTTGATATATCATGAAGGTTGCTTTGTATGTTGACTATGAACGTTGGAGCAACATACGTTGGAGCCTCTACATGGAGAGTACAAGTCTGGAGCTGTATTTATTTTCATTTATTTAAAAACTATGTGCACTCTTTTGATGTTGCTCATCAAGATTTTGAAAGAGTGTCCTATGTTTGTTTTGAGAGATAGTGATTATGTTTTTTCATCCTCTTGACTGATTCTGGAGTTGTTTCCTACCTGTTATCCATGGAGATATGTCTGGTGTGCATGATATGACTACATGGAAGTTAATATTATAACCACCAATAATCATTCTCTAAAATTGCATGAAGTGTAAGAAATGTCTGGAGGCAGAATTCGTTGTAACTTATCAGAATCTTGAAAGGAATTTAGTGTTGATCAGAATTGTGCATATTTGATATGGAATAGGTGTATCTCACTCAAAGACAAACCTGCTACATTTTGTTTTGGTTGTTGAACGTTGGAACATTTTCCGTGGAGTTCTCTATATATTTCCCTCTCTATCATGATGGAATTATCCTTTGTGATGAACACTCTTGTGGGCTCTCTCCATCTCTCCGAGTGTGAACTTTTGCGACCTCTCTCTTAAATACTAGAGTGCATCGAAAGGGTTCATGCTCACTTTAAATAATAATGTTGGATCTTGCGTGAAGAGTGTGAAGGAAAAACATGGATACTTCATGGAGCTCTTGGAGATACCTCAGAGCCAACATGAAGTCTAGTGGAGACCTAGTGAACCAAGTTAGCATGAACATTTTTTTGGTGACTAGCATTGTATCGTTACCTTGCAGTGAACGTGTACACTATTGAATGTTGAATATACTTGGCAGGATCACATTACCATGATACCATGGAAGATCATGTGTGCCACAATTAACAAATAAGTAAATAACTAGTAAGAGCGTGAATAGGAACTGTTGCATGAAGAGGAACAAGACTGTTGTTCATTTCTTTTCTCAAATAAATAACAATCAAATGTCGGCTTCTCTCTAGTCATTTCAGGTTTGAAGTGAAAGGTGTAAACACTAACAATTTTATCTCTACCTGTTGAAGCTATGTGCCATTACGAGGTGGTATAGATCAAAATGAGAAATCTCTGCCTGTGACCACTTTCCCATGATTTTGTTGCATGTCAACACTTCCATGACGACACTTCATGAAAGAAACTGAAAAAACACCTAACTTGGAGGACCCATATATTGAGTTTTGTAACTCTGTTTGACCTCATCTCTACACTATTGGAAAGATATTTCAGTTAGCTAAAACTTTTCACAAGACACAAAAGTCTGAAAATCCCTAGAAGTACCCTTAACATGAGATGTTTTGATGTATACACGAGTTTCCTTAAGGAAACCCGCGTATGGTACGTGACTTGCTATATATAACACTCGCATACGCCTTAAATAAATGAATTTTTGCATTGCAACCCACATATACCTCCTGCATACGCAGCTGATGTCTATGCAACCCGCGTATTCCTCCTAAAAATGTCAAAAAAATACGTTTTTCGAAATTCGGGTAGTTTGGTTAGTTATGCAACTGACTCCTTCAGTTGTAACTAATTTGTCTTCGACCCTAACTCTTCATAAAGCATATAAATAGAGATAGGGAGGTCCATGAGAAGAGACTTGAACTTTTGCATTGTCATGCTAGAGGAATTGGAGCTCTCTTTTCCCACACCTTTGCCCTAGTGATCATCTCCTTGTGTTGCAGAGCTTGGAGGCTGAGTTCCTTAGAGAAGAGAAGCAGCAGAACCAAATCAAGGTTTTGTTAGGTGCCGAACTTGAAGAGAAGGTATACTTGTACTTATTTTCAATATTAATAAAGATGTGATGTCTTTCTTCTTCCCAAATCAATGTGTCTTGTATATTGAATCTCTGAATGTGATTGTATGATGTTATTTATCAGATGGTGTTTTCATGTTTCATTGAATATAATCTCTTTTCATATAGTCTATTTGGTTTAAGGAAGGTATAACTTGTTTTGCAGGTCTCTTGGGGAAGAGGAGCAGGAGAAGGCCTAGAGAAATCTTGGACCAGCCTTCAGTTTATCAGGTGTGGACCTTTCTTATCTCTAAATCTTGCTTATATTTACTTACTGAACTATATGCATCCACCTTTCAACCCTAGTATGTTGATGGCCTCTTAAACCCTAGCCATAGGAAACTTTCCTTTACAACAGAACTAGCAACTCTGCTGGGGAGAGCCTTGTTTGTTTGGGGTTTCTCTGTATTTCTTTCAGCCTTTTGTAAGGTTTCAGTTCCTTCTTACAAGTTAGGAACACCTTTTGAGTTTGTTGGAATACCTTTCATGCCTTCCTAGGTCAGGTTTTTACCCTTTTATGCTTTTTTTCATCCATACATGACTTTCAGGCTGAACAGTCGTGTGTCTATGTTGTATACGCGACACGGGGACTTCACTTAGTGAACATCTCACATAGCACATGCGATCGTGGGATATTAAAGAATACCCTTAATTTCCAGAGATATTGACCCAAAATCTTTTTGTTTAAACCCCCTCCCAATACTTAAAACCTTCTCTCCGCCCCTTTTTATACCTCAATCCTTATAAACCACCCTACCCACCCCCACCTTAAACCCCTCATCCCCCCAATACCTGCAATATATTGGTTCAATTTTTAATAATTTTAAAACCCACAATCTGAACTAACATGATAGGATATTGGTCAACAAGTGAATCTCCCGTGATACGTGACTTGTACTATCTGCAACCCACGTGTCATACGCGGCCTACCTTAAGGCAACCCACGTATGCACCTGAATTTGTGTTTTTTCATCATTTTTTAGGGTTTTTAAGTGAATTGAGGGTTGTCTGTAGGGTCTTCAAGGGTCATTTACATGTGCATAACTCCTGAGAGGTTGTATTATATCTTTTAGGTTCTCTTTTTCTATCTTGTAAGTCTCTTCCAAGTCTTTGAACTTGTTTTTTGTTGCCTTCCCCAAATCCTCCTGCTTTGGCTTGACCTTGTTGGACAAGGTACTGAGCAGCCTCTGTTTGCAGGTTTAGATTGATTCTTGGGACTTCTTGACCTTTGTTTATGTCAGTCTTATTGCTCGGTCTCTTCATTCCAAAGTTGTTGGCTTGTTTACCTTTGTGAGCCTTCCTTTCAAGAGAGGTTATATCCAACTTTAGGGACACCTAGGGTTTGTTTGTGGGGTGTAGAGTAGTTGTCTATTTGCTTTGATTACATTACTTACTTGCATTAGTTGATAGGTTGTTTTTCTTTTGCATTTATAAAAGAAAAATAAAAAAACACATGTTTGCTTTATCAATGTTTTTGAAAAAAAATAAAAAGAATTTGTTCTTTTGTGGCTTTCAAGTTTCTATTTGAAGAGAGAAAGAGAATAGTTATTGCTTTTTTGCATTTCAGTTCTCTTTGTTTAGTCATTTTGTTTCAACTTTGAGTCAAAATACCACATAAGTTTCACGCCATTTACCCTCTGACTAAAAACAACCCTTAAAATAAACGATATAATTTAAAAATTATTAGTAAGTTTTATTTTATAGGCTCATACACCAACTAGCTCAGGATAGACTTGTGGGATAGGGAGTTTAAACTCCCCACAAGTGTTTAAATTCAGACATAGTTGGTTAATCAATAGGTAAACCCTTTTCTATGTTGATTGTATCTGGGAATCTCCTCTCAAATGGGAGTTAAGCACGAGTCCGCATGGAGGCTTGGACTGAGGAGATAACTCTCTGATTCCTTGTCAAAGCATAGACCAAGGTTTTTGCGCATCTGGGGATTCTATATTAGACAAGGTTTCGGGATTTGCTATCCTGCCCATGCATATGAACCAGGATTGTGACTATCCCCCAGACTGTAAATATAGTTAAGGTATCCTTTAGTCTCTTTGACATCTAGGGTTCATACACAGGTACACCGGAAGGCTATTTCTGGTTGACCTTGGACAGGCTTGGAAGGTAACCCCAGTAGAAGGTGTGGGAGGGCGGTGGGTGATTCCTCCGCTTGTGCCTAAGAACATCTATAGGGACACCAAGTAACTGTCTCTTAGCTTTCTTTCGGAAAGCGTATCTTATACATGTTTTTCTGCTTGAATTTAGGAATTTTTAGTGAGTGCTATGCGGTTTGTCTGTACTTAGTTTGCCTTCAAGTGTATGCTTTGTACTTGTGGTTTCCTGTCAACCTCAGAATTCGTCTTGTTGTTTGAAACTATGGCTAACACTCCTTTGAACACCAACCTATAGATCCCCATGTTGGGAACTCCTTGTACTGTTCCTCTCATGGGGAATGTTGGTGTTACCTTGATGGCCACCTTGAATCTACCTAGATTCACCCTAGGGCTACCGGTGTTGTTGTTTCCCACTCCAACTGTCCTAAATGCTCCTGATGCTTATCAAGTAAGCTCCTTATATCAAGGGCATAAAAACACTACTTCCCCTTCACATGTAGCTGATTCTCCTACTCCTTCTACCTCATGCGGTGAAAGTACTGATACTAGTAACCGAAAGTCTAAAAGGAGTAAAATAAGGAGGAATAAGAAGAAGGCACATAAGAAAGGGGGCACCCGTTCAACCTCTGCAAGTCAAGTTGAACCTCACCACCCAGCCTCTACAGTTCATGTTAGGGGAACCTATCGAACCTCTACAAGTCATGTTGGATCTAAGAACTCAACCTCTACAAGTCAAGTTGATCTTCACCATCTAGCCTCTGTTCATCATGCTGGTGGGATCCTTCCAAATTTTCCAGGTCACGTTAGATCCAGTCACTCAGTCTCTATGGTTCATGCTAAGGGCACCCGCTCAACCTCTGATGTTCAAGTTGAACCTCCCCATCCAACCTCTGCAATTCATGTTGGATCCATCCACGTAGCCTCTGAAGTTCATGTTGGGGGCACACACTCAACTGCTGCAAAGCATCTTGATCATAACCATTCAACCTCTGTTGTTCATGCTATTGGTACTCGTCCAACCTCTGCAATTCATGTTGTACCCAGTCTCTCAACCTCTGCAAGTCATGCTGGGGGCAGTCTTTTAGCCTCTGTGGTTCATGCTAGAGACAATTTGTCAGCCACTACAAGTCATGTTGACATTGTTGAAAAGACTGCTTGTTCAAAACACAAGCCCAAATTTCCTTGTAAGCTTTTTCAAGGAGACCACCTTACTTATAAATGCCCTTCCATCAGGGAGGTGCAAAGAGTTCGGTTTCATGGTCATCCTATTTTTGAAAATTCTGAATCTTTTCAACAACCAGCCTCTCTTAGTCAGGTTGGACCCAGTCACCCAGCCTCTAGTGGTCATGCTTAGGGAAAACTCTCAGCCTCTGTAGGTCATGCTGAGAGAAAACAGTCAGCCACTGCTAGTCATGTTGACACCGTTGAGAAAACTGGTCATTTGAAGTGCAAACTTAAGTTCCCTTGTAAGTTATGCGAGGGAGATCATCTTACTCACCGGTGCCCTGCTATTGTAGAGGTGTGAAGAGTGTGGTCCGAGACTCAAGAATTTCCTTCTCTTGAACAACCTATAGTTTCTCAACAACCTACTCAACCTTTGGTTGATCAAGAGGTCGAACCAATCTCAGCTTTGGTCAATCCCACTCTTCTTTCAGAGAGTGATCCTGATGTGATTGAACCAATGTCACATTTGGTCAATCCCATTCTCGCTTCAGAGAGTGAATTTCATGAAGCGGTTGAATCGGTTCCATTGTCGATCAATCCCATTATTCCTTTGGAGAGTGAAGTGTCTGCTAGTCACATTTTCTTCACTGGCATTTCAGAACTTACTGAACAAGGGGGCACTGAACTCGCTTCAGATCAACCCCCACCAAGCTCTTAGATTGCTTCCTTTGATTGGGATATCCTAGTTGAGCCCCACCTTCCTTCTAATGCACCTTTCGAGATAAAGGTCAAAGTTGAACCATACACGATTGCTCGTTGTATTGTTGATGAAGGAGCTCAGTTAGTATCTTGTATGCTCGTGCTTGGGAAGGCATGGGATCTCCCAACCTTGTGTCGACTGCTAGTCAGTTACTGGCATTTGATAGAAGAACTTGTATATCCTTGGGAATTATTTATCAAACACTTGTTACTTTGGGTGGGAATACGGTCTTAGTTGACTTCATGGTGATAGAAGACCCCTTGGACTTCAATATACTCCTTGGATGTGATTATGTCTATGCCATGCAAGCTCTGGTGTCAACATTCTTTCATGTGATGTACTTTAATCATGGTGAAGAAATTGTCACTATCGATCAGTTGGATTTTCTTGATCCTTCTCCTGACCCACCTAGAGACCAGGTATTTCCTTTATTGATTCCCAGTGTTTCTATAGAAACCACCCCGCCACATGTGAGCTATGTGGCCTCATGTCCTTTGTGTTCAATTGCTACTAAGAAGAAGCCTCTGTTTTCATGCTTACCTTCTTGGGACTTGGTCCCAGCAGTCGACCAGGTGAGTCATCCTATACAGACCATGGAGCTTGCTCTCCACTCTGTCGATCCATTTGAAAGTTTAGACATGTGTCATATCTCGGATGATCTCCTTCCTTCAGATGAAGTCTTCCTAGAGTCTTTGATATAGTATGACCTTATATTGGATGTTGGTTCAGTTGTGACTAAGTCTAACCCTGATTTTCCTAGTAAGCCCAATCTTCTCATGGATCGGTCTTCTTATGTTGGTCTTTTTTAGTCTTTGGACTCGTCCTACGAACAGCAAGTCAATGATCCTGATGAGTTTGATTTTTCTTACGAATTTTTCAACTCTTGTCATACTGAGTTTGTTCTTATAGACTCTATCTCCCTTCTTGATTTTTGCTCTCCTTCTAAGGTTGATATTATTGATTATAAACCCTCGAGCCTTGGTGCTATAGAATATTCTTTGGTTGATTCTTCCATAGCTTTAACTTTTGTAGAAGATAGCAAAGTCACATGTGTTTCTGCCAAAGTGACCTGCATCAAATCTTTTCTTCTGAATGTGATTCTAATGTTGTTGTTTCTTGGAGACAGGATTTGTAGTTGGATTCACAACTGTTTACTGGCCTCGCCTTCTTGTTCAAGTTGTAACTGCATTTGCATGTGCCCTGCTCGTGCTTATGAGCCTGATGTTGGCTTCCACGTTGTTAGCTCGTTGTATAAGCCCTCATCTTTGTTCTCATCATTGCTAAGCCTTGTATCATTTTTCCTTTGCAACTTGAGACCGTTTACCTCAAGGAGACGTTCCCCGAGTGTTTTTATCCTGCTCATGTTCCTTGCATTATGGATAGGTTTGTTCATCGTGCTTGGAACTAGTTTCGCTTGCCCCTGACACTCGCCTTGTAACACCCCGGTTTTGACCCCATTTGTGTGATGTATACAATGTAATTAATCGTGGTGAGGAGCTAAAGGCAAAAGCCCCACCATCGATTTGGTTGTGTATGTTTCGGCAATAGGGGTAGTTGCCGATGGTATATCATGCTATCAGGCATATTATGGTATGCCATCATGTAAATACGCACATCAAATAAAATAAACCACAACCAGCTACGGCAGTGCAACGTTAAAAATGAAAAGGGCATGATTCCAAAGGATAAGGGGTGGGGGGATGTCAACCTTGGTCTATGGGGGGGAAACCCATTTGTTGCCACCTTGTTTTGATTTTCCATCTTCCCTTGTCTCATCCAACCTCTTCAATGCTTTGTTGAGTTAGTTGGGGCGGTTATTGCTGAGTGGTGGTGGGTGCGGCAGGACTGTCCATCCTTGCCCACGTGCCCACTCCACCAGTGGATTCTTCCTCTTCACGTCGCTGGGGCAGAGGGGCGACCTTCCATTCCTTTCCACTCTCTCCACTACACGTTACCTCCATGGTTGGTTCGTGTCTCACGACCATCTGTTTTCCCTCACGCACTCTCCACTACGCAGGATCTCTGTGGTATTTTTGTCCCTCACATTTTGTTGTTCATCTGCGTGCATAAGCGGAGCTGTTCACCCTCACGCAGGAGTGGAAGTCTGGTGCATCCTCACGCATAGGCAGTTGTCCTGCTAGATCTCACGTAGCCAGGAGGGGAGCCACTTATCGATGGTCATTCACGTTTTTCCACAGAGTGGAATCGGGTATGTTTTTCCTTTGTATTTTGGGGATCTAGTGCATATGTTTTCCTCTGCGTTTTTTTTGCGGCTTGGTGCAAGTTTCCCTCCCGCACAGTCCGTTGGAGTCGTTTTCCCATGTTGTGAGCTGTGCTCACTGATTACGTTGGGGGACTGTCATCTTCCCCACGTTTTTGTTGGCTGTAGTGTCCAATTGCATTTTGGGCCACTGTGTATTCTTAGTGAGCCATTTTCTGCTGTGGTCTGCGTTTGAGTTTCCATGGCTATGCTGGAAGTGTTGTTTATTATCCATTGTGGTTTGTGGATTGCTGCCATCATTCATCGTGATTTTGGCTATTGAAGTACCCTGGTTTTGGGTTGCTGTTGAGTTGTTTTGGCCACGCTAGGGCCAAGAACAACTCTGAGTTGTCTTGTGGCTTGAGCCGTGTTCACCGTTGGGCTGGGATTGTCAACCGGTCGTCTTTTTTTCTTCACAGGGCTGTGAAGGGATTGTGTTGCTGCGGTATGCAGTGGGTGGTCTTCAGACTGTTTTGAGTAGGATTAGAGGCTGGGTATGCTTGAGAAGGCTGGTGTTTTCGCCATCAGCTTAGCATTAGCCTTTCCTAGCTCTTTGATGACCTGGTAAATCCCAACTGTGTTGGTTGTTGCTTTGTAAACCTTGGCTATGTGTAAGCCTGACTTGACCCTTATTCCTTGAGGAATATGCCCAGATCGGGGGTGGAAATATTGCTGAGAGATTGATGAGCACGCTGGTGTATGGTTGGGTGGAATGTTGCAGCGACGTAGCTGGTTGCGGGGTGAATTCTTCATCAAAAGATAAGTACTACTGCTATTCTATCTCTGCAATTATAATGACATCAAATGAATTATGATGAACATGTGAATGCTGGATTGTATATGTTTGCTTCCGTTGTATGATTGAATAATTATACATCCTTGTATGATGTTGAATAATTGTGTATTCTTGCATGATCTATGGATCTCAGTATGCATTTGCATTGAGGAGTTATGCGTCTTTGGTTGAGGGATTATGCATCCTGTATGCATTATGATTAAGTTTTTAATTTCAGCATTTATCCGTGTTCATGTTCATGGGGTTGTTGCCTTTTTTATTGTTGTGTTCGTCGTGCCCTCTTCACCGGTGTGAGGGTCGGGGATGTGACATGCCTCCTCACATTTAGAGCATTTATCAGAGCTCATGTTGCAGCATGGGCCTGAAGGGACCACCAGGGTGTAGTGACAGAAGCAGAATTGCCTTCTGCCCAGCAGAGATCAGAATTGGATGACAGCAAAACTCCCAAAAAAATTGCCTAAGTGTTGAACAGTCGGAAGAGCTAGTGAGAAGCTCCTCCGATACGTTGGAAGGCCATCCGACGAGGCACAGCAGTGGAAAAGAATTTTTGAAAAATTTGTGTAAGTGTTTGGGCCGTCGGAACACTTAACGGAATTGACTTCCGATGTAGTGGAAGGAGACGGAGAGCGGTTGGAAGGAAAATCGCCTAAGTGTTCGAAGTTCGTTAGAAGAATTTAGTCGATCGAACACCCGCCGTTGCAGATGGAGAAACAGTTACGCGTCCAATGAGAAAGACCTCCGACCGCCAATGCCGCAGGAAAATTAAGTTCAAAAATTTTCTAAGCATGGAAGATCGTCGGCTATCGAAAGAAGAAAGTTCTTCGTGCACTCGCCGTTGCGGAAGTCTAGAGCACTAGACTTCCGATGTGAAGAGACCGCCGATGCCGATCGGGTCATGCCATAGCAGATTGGGCCACCGATCAGGAGAAGATCCAGGATTGTGTTCCACCATTGCGGCTGCGGAAGGAACAATTTGGCCTACAGAAGGAAGGAAATGGAGTCGATCATCGGAAGACGTTAGCGGTTTGAGCAGCTGATACGTCGGCTCAGTTAGTGGTTTGGACTTCCGATGCCGTCGACGGAAGACGAAATTTTGAAAATTCGACTAAGTATGGAAACCGTCGGAAAAAGTTAGCTGTTTGAGCAGCCGATGCAGCAGTAAGAATCGGAAGAAAATAGAAGATGAATTTGCCGATGCCGAAGAAAGAGAAGTTTCGGAGGAAAAAGTTGAAGTCGGAGCCGCAGTTTCAGCAGAGATCTTCCAAATATCGCCGAAACGTCAGAAAAAGATTGTTGTTTGAGCATCCGATGTGGCAACAAGAAGAAGAAGAAAAAAATTGAAAATTTTTCTAAGTATAGAAAACGTCGGAGAAAATTAGAGGATCGGTCCACCGATACGCCGGAAGCCAAAGGAAGATCGGCCCGACACGTCGAAAAAATTTAGTTGATTGGACCACCGATGAAGTCGGATGAAAGATGAAGATCAGACTGCCAGAGTGTCGAAAGATTAGAGAATTAGCTATCCGACAGGTTAGAGGATCCAATTTCCGATGAACAGCGGAGAGGCTAGTTGTTTTGACAGCCGAGACGTCGGATGGATAGTTGGAATGAGATCTGATTCTGCATAAGGAAATGTTGAGTTTTCCAAGTGGGATTTTCAGCATATTTCGACTGTTTTTCAGCAGGATTTTTCAGCTGTTTCCAATGGGATTTTTAGTTGTTTTTCAGTGGGGTTTACAGGTGGCTGAAGTTGGCACCCAGTCCAAAATACAGTTGTGTGTAAAAATTCCAAGATTTGGTGAAAGTCTTCATTCTTAGAAGTGGTGTGGTTTTCACACCCGAGGTCGGAATGAAGCATGTGGATAGGCGTTGGAAAGCTTATCCAGTAAGGAACAAGGGTAAGTCACCAGAATCTGAGCATGGAGCAGCAAAGTGCTAATGATGGCCGCTGCTATCAAATGGAAAAATCTGGGAAGTTGCATGCCCAAAGGTAGCAAGGACTATGAAGTCAAATCAGCTGTTGTGTGGAAGAGGAATTCCATGCAAGGATGAAAGACTTGAAAAGGGAGGTTTCCTTAAACTCTAACTTGCTGATTATAACTACATTTCCTAAGTTTTATGCATGAAATGCATGGGGTATGTTTTGTGTGCATAGGATATTGAGGATTATACATTTATAATGAACCACTAATTATAATCATTGCTTTGATGTTGGAATTAGTGGAAAAACCAACGATGACATGGACCTAGCTGAATATGTTGCTGATGCTGATGAATGTGACTAGAAACCTTTGGAGGAAGGGATAAGGCAACAAGTCCATGACAAAAGTTGGTGAGCAAATTATGCAATCTCCTGCAAGGACCAACCAAATTGGTCATGTCAAGGGTGTAAGTAGAACCCATGCAGGTAAGCGTTTGATTATGACAAATTCCATGGAGTGGTAAAGGTAAGTACCATGTGGATATTTGAATATAGATAGGTGTCATGCCTATATGTGCTGATGATCTTGATTATAGTAATGCATCCTATATGAAGTAGTCATGGTTAGGCCCTACATGGTATGTTGAATGCATAGTATTCCTGAATCAGTGCAAGGTAGCATTGAGTGGATATGCATCAAAAAGATTTTATGAATCTTGTAGTCATGCATTGAACAGATGCATATGAAGGGTGTGAATGACTGATTGCATAAGTATAGGGAAAATGTTGTGATGTATTGCATGAATGCATTGAGATGAGTGCATGTTATATGCAGACTAACTAATGGCTGAAATGATGAATTGATGACAATTCAGGAACCATTTAAGAGGTTGTTATGAATGCAAGATAGTCATGATCAATTGGCTGCCAGAAATGCTCTATGGGAGAGCAAGGTGGTATGAATGATACGCTTGTGAAGTAAGGAGTATCTAAACATTTCATTTAATTGCATGAATGATGTGACTATGCCTTGCAAATGTTAGTATGATAATGATTGCATGAAGTAAATGAGTTTTGGTAATATTGATGTGATTAACATCTGGAAGTATTTGAATTTTATAAATTCGGAAAAAGCTTCAGTGATGGTTGTAGCAATGAGAAGTTTATATGCATCCATACTTGCCAAGTGTTTGGTTGATTGAAGCTCAGGTTTCAAGTAGATTATTTAGAGTATGGCAGTGAGAGGTAAGACCCTGACCAATGCCAGAATATACCATATGAAAGAGCCAAACCTTATGAGAAGAGTCTCATGGTTGTAAAAATAGTTGGTATGCATAATAGGTTGTTAAATTTGAATTGTGAATTTCGGATTTAAGAAATTGCTGACAGCTAGTAGTCACTATTGGCTTGCATAAGATTGTGTTGGATGATTGAAGCTCATGTTTCAGGTAGATTATTTAGAGCATGGCAATGAGAGTAAGACCATGACAAATGCCATAATCTACCATGTGAAAGAGCCAAACCTATGAGAAGAGTCTCATGGCTGTGAAGCTAGTTGGTACGCATAACGGGTTGTTAAATTTGAATTGTGAATTTCAGATTTAAGAAATTACTAATGACTACTAATCAATGTTGGCTTGTATAATATTGTGACAGGAGGATCACCTCATTTCCAAGCAAACTAATTTCTGTAGCAAACATAATTACAAATTCTTATTGAATTTAATTACTAATGTAATTGCTTGGTTATGTAACAATCAATTTGGTTGACTATTTGGCTATTTGATGAATGTGCCAGGGGTACACACTGCAGGAAGATTATGTGTGATGGCCTGCAGGAGCCAAATTTCATGGGATGGTTTTCCCTTATTTTGGAAATGGGTTTCGGGTGAAATGCCATTGGACATTTTGGAAATGTCTCATCTTCACTGCATGTTTGGTAGTAACATGAGTGAGATGGTATAAATTATGTCGGTAAGACATGTGTGGATATGAAATGTAAAAAGGAGTTGGGATGGCAAACCGAGGGACTGTTAACTCAGAGAAGGAGCCCCCATTCCTCCTTAACAAAGGCATACTGCGTCGACAAATGGATAAGTGTTATGTGAACCTTGCTAAGAATATGCATGTTTGATTGTTGAATTCAATATGCAGAACATGTTTTGATTTAATATCCATTATGACCGATTGCTTGAGTATGAATAGGGCCTACATGGCACACACTGGGAAAGGGTGCACACTTTTCTGATGTTGAGTCATGAAAGGGTTTTCAATATTGATTACACCCTAGGGAGTGGATGTACTCCTGGTGTCTCAATGCTTGATAGTGAATGATATGAAATGTGATTACAGGTTTAGAGCAATAACGCTGATGAGTCTGTTTGTATTGCTTGTATTGCTTGTGTTGACAGGCTAAATAGATGCAGTTGGGTGTTGTACCCTAAAGGTAAAAGGTAAATGGTTGTTGTGAGGGGTTGCAGAGTAAGGGTTATTGTTGGTATAAATTTATGTTGGGCTGTGATATGCCTGGGGATCCATAGTAGACCCTAGACCTGGAAATGGTCGTGGTAAAGTTGCAAGCCCAGTTGACATGAGAATGTACTGGCTGGACATTGATTATTTGATGTTGTGGAGTAGCCTACATGCTGACCTAACATATAAGTCCATAGGTGATCCCAAGGATTGCAAAGCAAAGCAGGATCCTGTGGACGAACGAGGAAATGCACAATACAGATAAGTATTGGATTATTTTGCTTATGAATATACATGTGTATATGATTTGGTTATGATGTTTTAAGCTCTTGTTCTAGAGATAAAACCAATGAGAATAAACTAAACATGTGAATCTATTCAATGTTTGGATATAGGTATCGCTGGAATCGAGGACTATGAGAGCATCATAGGGGTGCATGTGGACATGTGACCATCCTGGAAAGCTCGGAATGAGCAGGCAATGAAAAAAGTGCTAGTGAGACCATGAGGTTCCTAGCAGTTGAGACAAACCATGTGGAGAGACTCCACGGTTTAGAGGTCTGGAATAGACCGAAGACACTAAGTGTCATGACCAAGACGGATTGGTCCAGCATTCACGGTGAAGTGAAAGAGGCTGAGAGCTGAAAAGCCATAGCAGTGGTGTGGGATTCTAGGATGGAACAAAACAAAGAGGGGAAAAACTCTTGCTGCTCTCTCTTGCCTTTTGATTATATATACATATATATTTATGCATTGTGAAAACAAAAGATTGTTGAATGCATGTATGACTGAAATGGAATGTGTGTTTTTGTTGAAGGTAAATTGTGAATGCTAGAAAGGTTAATTCCCTGCCCAAGAATGGACATGAATGAGCTCATGTGCCTATTGGGAAGGCATGAAAAATATGAAAGTCTCCTTGATGAGACTTGGACTGTCATGCCAATTGGGTAATTAACTAACTGATTTTAATGTCTACATTATGCTTGGTCTGATAGAATTTCAATGGTGCATTTCACAGGTGAGAAAAGTGGAACCTGGTGGTGCACATTAATCATGGCAGCAGATCAAAAGTTGTTGGACTTAGCTGGAAGTCTCCTTCAAATGATTGCCAAGACCCAAGAAAATATTGGGGAGATGCTCAAGATACAGAGAAGGCAGAATGAAATGAACCACCAGATTTTGTAAGACTCTATTGGTTTGCAAAGGGAGGTGAAAATCCTTCTAGGAGCAATCGGCAACGGAAAGGAAGGTGGATCAGCGATGGGACATTCGTCCAAGTGACCCATTGGGAAACGGTCCAGGCATGAAGGCTCAGAGGAAATTGAGTAGGTAAAGATGAAGCAGCCAGTGAAATGCTAGGAATGTGGAGGACATCATTTACGCCGGGACTGCCCAATGAGGGAACATGATGAGGGAAATAGCCGCAAAGTTCCTAGACTTCGGGATAAGTTGAAAGCTGAGAACTAGCAGGAGAAGCCCGTGGAAGCCGAGGGGATTGGTCCTGAATGTTCAAAGTGAATAATTGAACGTGGGACAGATCTGCAAAATTTTGAAATTTTGATGTGCAATTGTATATATATATATTGTATATGTATTCCTATGTATTGGAACACCGAGGACGGTGTTATTCCAAGGGGGAGGGGAATGCAATACCCCGGTTTTGACCCCATTTGTGTGATGTATATAATGTAATTAATCGTGGTGAGGAGCTAAAGGCAAAATCCCCACCATCGATTTGGTTGTGTATGTTTCGGCAATAGGGGTAGTTGCCGATGGTATATCGTGCTATCAGGCACATCATGGTATGGCATCATGTAAATATGCACATCAAATAAAATAAACCATAACCAGCTACGGCAGTGCAATGTTAAAAATGAAAAGGGCATGATTCCAAAGGATAAGGGGTGGGGGGATGTCAACCTTGGTCTATGGGGGGAAAACCCATGTGTTGCCACCTTGTTTTGATTTTCCATCTTCCCTTGTCTCATCCAAACTCTTCAATGATTTGTTGAGTTAGTTGGGGCGGTTATTGCTGAGTGGTGGTGGGTGTGGCGGGACTGTCCATCCTTGCCCACGTGCCCACTCCACCAGCGGATTCTTCCTCTTCACATCGCTGGGGCAAAGGTGCGACCTTCCATTCCCTTCCACTCTCTCCACTACGTGTTACCTCCATGGTTGGTTCATGCCTCATGACCATCTATTTTCCCTCATGCACTCTCCACTACGCAGGATCTTTGTGGTTTGTTCATCCCTCACGTTTTGTTATTCATCCACATGCATAAGCAGAGCTGTTCACCCTCACGCAGGAGCGGAAGTCTGGTGCATCCTCACGCACAGGCAGTTGTCCTACTGGATCTCACGCAGTCAGGAGGGGAGCCGCTTATCGGTGGTCATTCACGTTTTTCAACAGAGTGGAATCGGGTATGTTTTTCCTCTGTATTTTGGGAATCTAGTGCATATGTTTTCCTCTACGTTTTTTTTGCGGCTTGGTGCAAGTTTCCCTCCCGCACAGTCCGTTGGAGTCATTTTCCCATGTTGTGAGCCGTGCTCACTGATTACATTGGGGGACTGTCATCTTCCCCATGTTTTTGTTGGTTGTAGTGTCCAATTGCGTTTTGGGCCACTGTGTATTCGTAGTGAGCCGTTTTCTGCTGTGGTCTGCGTTTGAGTTTCCATGGCTATGTTGGGAGTGTTGTTTATTATCCATTGTGGGCTGTGGATTGCTGCCATCATTCATCGTGAGTTTGGCTATTGAAGTACCCTAGTTTTGCGTTGTTGTTGAATTGTTTTGGCCACGCTAGGGCCAAGAACAACTCTGAGTTGTCTTGTGGCTTGAGCCGTGTTCACCGTTGGGCTAGGATTGTCAACTGGTCGTCTTGTTTTCTTCACAGGGCCGTGAAGGGATTATGTTGCTGCGGTATGCAGTGGGTGGTCTTCGGACTGTTGTGCGTAGGATTAGAGGCTGGGTATGCTTGAGATGGTGTTGTGGCCATCAGCTTAGCATTATCCTTTCCTAGCTCTTTGATGACCTGGTAAATCCCAACTATGTTGGTTGCTGCTTTGTAAACCTTGGCTATGTGTAAGCCTACCTTGACCCTTATTCCTTGAGGAATCATGCCCATCTCGAGAGTGGCAGTGTTGCTGAGAGATTGATGAGCACGCTGGTCTATGGTTGGGTGGAACGTTGCAGCGACGTAGCTGGTTGCGGGGTGAATTCTTCATCAAAAGATAAGTACTGCTGCTATTCCATCTTTGTAATTATAATGACGTCAAATGAATTACGATGAACATGTGAATGCTGGATTGTATATGTTTGCTTCCGCTGTATGATTGAAGAATTATACATCCTTGTATGATGTTGAATAACTGTGTATTCTTGCATGATCTATGGATCTCAGTATGCATTTGCATTGAGGATTTATGCATCTTTGGTTGAGGGATTATGCATCCTGTATGCATTATGATTAAGTTTTTAATTTCAGCATTTATCCTTGTTCATGTTCATGGGGTTGTTTCCTTTTGTATTGTTGTGTTCGTCGCGCCCTCTTCGCCGGTGTGAGGGTCGGGGACATGACACGCCTCCTCACATTTAGATCATTCTTTCTACTCTCCTTCGAGTTCATTAAAAATAGTAAGGAGGTCATGAGTTGAATTTTCTGGACTCGTTAAAACTTCACGGGAAATATATTGAGTTTCTTTAGGCCCGGGTCTAACTCCTCAAAATAGACTTGGCTGCTGAGTAAACTTGTCCATTCAGGCTCGTTAAGAATATGTGAATGGGCATCCACATTGGTGGTAGGTTATCCCTTTGTTGAACCATGTGAATAATACGAGAAAGGAACACTCTCTTTTCTTCAAAGGTGAGAAGAGTATTCTCAGGTATAGGTTTATCGCTTTTCTGAACCTGAGGGACTAAACTTACGGAGAAGGAACCCCCAGTATGAGCTTAGTTTTCTCTTTTTCATGCTCTGGACCAAAACATGAAAAATATTCTGAGTTTACTTTGTGTCTTTTTCGTGCTCGTTAAAACCTAAAGAACAAATCATCAAGTGTACTGTTGTAAGCCCCATTTCTTGTAATCAAATGGATCTTTCCAAGTGATCTTTCCTTCCTTCACACTCGTTAAACTCAGGCTATATGCTGCTTTTGAAGGAGCATTGGGTAGGTGGTAATTTAACCTTTTTTGGACCTCCCTGACTAAGTACGAAAAAGGTGCACCTTACTTCCTCGAAAGCTAAGAGAGTTCTTATGTGGTGTGTTTTATACTTCTCCGGCCTCAAGAGACTAAATTGGATGAAAAAGTTCCCCCCCTGGAGTCTTCTTTGTATTTTTCAGACTCTCTAAACTATGAAAACACTGATGAGCATGTACTAGTTCGAGCTCATAAAATCCACAAATCAGTTCTTTATCAAGCATTCTTCTGTCTCTTCTTAGAGATTTCCAAAAATGAAGAAGGTCTCAAGTTTGCTTTCTTGGACTCGTTAAACCTTTACAAGAAAGAGGGGAAAAGAAGTTCGTTCACATGTATTTTACATCATGCCAGCAAGTCTTGTTTCCTTAAACAAAGCACTAGTTTTGAGTCTATCAACAGTTGGGTCCTAGTATTTTGACCTTATCCCGATTCAGAGTTTCTTACTCCTCCAATTGGTCTCTTTTCCAATTATATTGGGAATCTGTCAATGTCTCCTACATTGCAGATTTGTGTCATTTGGTCCTTTTGTGTCAAACGTTAACTAAGTCACTTTTGTGTCGTGCTCACTATTCAAGGATTAAACCTTTGTCAGCCATTCTGTAGTTTCCTTGACCTTTTGTGTCGGCCATTCCCTGGTATCAGTTCATTACATCATATCTTCAGCGGTTCTTGTCATGAAATTTAGTACCAGTTCCAGATCCAATTAGTCTGTTACTTACCTCGTGTTGGATGATGAAGGATGCCTTAATGCCTTCCTTCCAACGGATCTCTTCCTATCGACTACAACACATCTTGCTCTAGGGATGAGATTTAGATTTTTATCATAGTACCTTGGGGATTGCAGTCATCAGTGGCAATTTCCCTCGCTATTGGATAGTGGGAATACCTTAATATCTCCTACTTGATGGATTCTTCAAGTGTTCGACTTCAAGTCCTTGTATTCACACTTGTTAGAATGTACTAGGTACCTTGGGGACCATTTTCATTAGTGGTGGTTTCCCTCGTGTTTGTTAACGGTTCTCATCATTGAACGGTAATCAAACGGTTTCTTCCATGTTCGACTTCAGCTCCTTTATTCGCATGGTTAGGATTCGTACCTTTTAAGCGGTTTGGATTGAAGACCTTGGGTCGACAGTAGCATCATCATATTTTTCTATTACCCAAGTTGCATAAGACCTTGTTACATTTTATATGACATTTTGCTGAGACATAGATCCACCTTGTATTTTTGTGGTTATGTTCGATTGTTGAGCATGGATCCACCTTGTTCATTTGTGGCCATGACTCCTTTAGATTTGAGATGGCACCTTTTTGCATATTGAGCACCCATGATAGTTTCATCAGTTATACATATGTTGGATCCACCTGTATCTTTATGGTGATGATTTGTATATGGACTTGTATGTCCCAGAGATCATTTTTGGCTGACATTTATCTCTCTTTTAGGTACCTTTGTTCTAGCCTTTTGATCTTGGATACTCTGCTCTCTCCCTACTCAGTTGTTTCCTTTATAATGTATTTCGGCTATCATATTCCCCTCTAACCTCATACATTAGGGGGCATCTTTTATAGCTCAAAATGACATATCTCTGTGTGTGACCACTTTCCCATGATTTCGTTGCATGTCGACACTTCCATGACGACACTTCATGAAATTCAATGAAAAAACACCTAACTTGGAGGACCCATATATTGGGTTTTGTAACTCTGTTTGACCTTGTCTCTACATTGTTGGAAATATATTTCAGTTAGCTAAACTTTCCAGAAGACACTAAAGTCTGAAAATGCCTATAAGTACCCTTAAAATGAGATTTTTTGATGTATACGCAAGTTGCCCTAAGGAACCCCGCGTATGGTACACAACTTGCTATATATAATACTTCTGTGTGCCTTAAATATGTGACTTTTTGCATTGCAACCCGTGTATACATCCTGCATACGCAGCTGATGTCTCTGCAACCCGCGTATTCCTCCTAAAAATGTCAAAAAAATACATTTTTCGAAATTCTGGTAGTTTGGGTAATTATGCAACTGACTCCTTCAGTTGTAACTACTTTTTCTTCAACCCTAACTCTTCATAAAGAATATAAATAGAGGTATGGAGGTCCATGAGAAGAGACTTGAACTTTTGCATTGTCATGCTAGAGGAATTGGAGCTCTCTTTGCCCACACCTTTGCCCTAGTGATCATCTGCTTGTGTTGCAGAGCTTGGAGGCTGAGTTCCTTGGAGAAGAGAGGCAGCAGAACCAGATCAAGGTTTCATGAGGCGCCGAACTTGAAGAGAAGTTATACTTGTACTTGTTTTCAAGATTAATAAATATGTGATGTCCTTCTTCTTCCCAAATCAATGTGTCTTGTATATTGAATCTCTGATTGTGATTGTATGATTTTATTTATCAGATTATGTTTTCATGTTTCATTGAATATAATCTCTTTTCATATAGTCTATTTGGTTTGAGGAAGGTATAACTTGTTTTGCAGGTCTCTTGGGGAAGAGGAACAGGAGAAGGGCTAGAGAAAGCTTGGACCAGCCTTCAGTTTATCAGGTGTGGACCTTTCTTATCTATAAATCTTGCTTATATTTACTTACTGAACTTTATGCATCCACCTTTCAACCCCAGTATGTTGATGGCCTCTTAAACCCTATCCATAGGAAACTTTCCTTTACAACAAGAGGATTCATGGTATTATAAAATTGAGCACATAGATCTATGGATAAACACACAACTCACAAAATAGATTAGACAAATTTACTCAGAATTGAAAAATGAAACAATGAAAAAGAATGGCTTGCAGTTGTGTAATGCTTTCATTAATCAAAAGTAATTGGATAGTTAATTACAATGTAATGCACTGGTATTAATAACCAGTCAATTCAAATGCATGAGAGAGGAATCCAAATTTATTGACTCTACCTAACTGTATGGATAACTAGACATGTCTAAATCACTATCTGAGCCCAACTAGTTAGCTCCAGTTGTTTAAATCAATGCACCAGTTAGTTAGAATCAGTTAGCTAGTCTAACTGAATGCGGTAGGTGAGGAAAAGTGCCTTCCCACATGCAATCAATCAATGGCTGGCGCTAACTAAATGTAACTGGATGTAACTAAATGTAACTGACTCCTGACTACGCTTAACTAGTCACTAACTGAACTCAACTAAAGGAGGTTGGTTCTGGCACTCCCAATGGCTCTTAAATTGTAGGGATTGGTCTAGGATTCACCTAAACTGATGCATGCAAGTGCTGTCAGTGGAATTTATCCTCAACTAGTGTTCTCCGCACTCTAGTAACTGGTACATGTGGCCCAATTAGGCCATGTGGACCCAATGATGCTAGTGACTAAATATAGACTGAAAGACTCCTAATTTAGACATAATTGACCAAATTGGACAAGGGAGGATTATAATCCTAACACCCCCCATGAATTATAACTTGGACAATTTGTGGGCCTTGGTAACTAATACCATAGGTCACCCATTACAACTAAATAAAAGTAAATGATTAATACAAGGAAACGAGCAAAAACCACATGGGAAAAAAGCCCCCTCAAACTAAGCAGGTAGAATCAGGATCAATCTTGTTCTTCTGTACACAGGTATCTTGGGGCTTGGCATGTGAACTTCTCCATCCAAACTAAATTATTATGTTTCTAGGAATCTTCCTCTTTGGAAGAAGAATAATGTGCTCAACCGAATCAGGAACATAGACAGTTGCTGGATGAAAATTGGACCCATGTAGAGCAACTAAAATCAACTGATAAGAGAGAAAAAGTGCTTGAGGATTTGAAACATGTGAGGAACACTCAAGAAACTGATATGTTGCAGCCTTGAACAGCAAACCATGAGTGGTAAAATCATCCCCAAGTGTTAGGAGCAAGTGTCCAAGCGGATGCAGAATGTCTTCCTCTTTACTAATTCTGTGAGGAGATACACATGTGACCAAAGGTAGAGAAGGCCTGGGACTATGGAGAGCGAATGCTTGAGATCCATAATCTGATATAGCTTCAGAAATAAATAACTATTCACAAAATAAAATATCAGAAACCTCATAAGAGTAAACTAACACCAAATGCCCAGCAACAAATTTGAAGAAGACTTGTGGTACTTGATTTTTCACACTGAAATTGGTGAGAGCAGCTACAAGCATGACTGAAATCTCTTGGAATATAAAATTTCAACCAAATAATATCAGATCATATCCAAATAAGATCATATCATATCCAAATAATTTCATATCAGATCCAAAATTATGGTCCACTGAGACAGTATATGCACAGTTTTCTCTTTCTTCAAAATTATGAATATTGGTGCATGCAATCTTGTAGGAATTTTCTGGAAGATATAGATCGTGGAGAGCGAATGGATCACTCCTACAATCTAATATTTTTTCCAAAATATCCAAGGTATTACTTATCTACACACTAGCAGGAATATTAGAGGGAGAGAAATCAAATTCCTCTTCACTTTCAGAAGCAATAACTGTCAAATTTTGCACCGAATTTAAAGGAGAATCACTGGAGAATGTTTGCATAGAAGTGCAGCAGTGTTTTTCATCAATATCGGAGATTTGAATGTCTTATTCTGTATCATCCATATGAGAATATGAGATATCAGATATCTCATAAACTTCTAGAGAGTCGAAAGAAGGAGTCACTTCAAGGAGACTTTCTTCAATTCGAATTGGTTGTGTAGAAGATTCTGCTTCTTCGTCATCTTGAACAAATTCATCAGAGAGAGCAGAGACCGAGACTTTTGGATCAATAACTCTTGTGGTTTTGGGTGTGCTATTATGATCCTCATTATGCTTGCCAAAGGTTCTATCCAATTTTGTCCAGAGATCCTTTAGGTATTCAACAGATTTAGTGAGGTAGAGCAAGCTAGGAGAAAGGGCCAAACATATGGCTCCAAAATCTCCATCACTGTCATTTAGCCAGTCATTCTCATTCTCATAAGACTCTTTTCCAAGTCCAATAGACACCTCATAGAGTTCTTGTCTCTTCAGAGATGCAATCATCTTCAACTTCCATTCTGAATAGCTTGTGAAAGGGGTGAGAAGAGGAACTGATGAATCCATTCGAAGTTGTACCTGCAAAAACACAAAAGGGGTACGGTAAGGTTGGACAGCCTGCACTTTTCAAGTTTTCATCACACCCATATTAGTTAATCAGGAAAGCTTGATCAACAATTGCTTTGCTTAGGATTTCTATGGTAAACTTGCCTCTTCTAGTGCATAGCTGGAAGGAGCAATTTTGCTCAAGAAATTTGATCTAGTAGGAGATCTATAGAAGGAGAAGTGCCTTGTCCTACTGAGGCTCTGGTACCATATAAAATTGAGCACATAGATCTATGGATCAATGCACAACTCACAAAATAGATCAGATAATTTTACTCAGAATTGAAGAATGAAACAGTGCAAAAAATGGCTTCCAGCTATGTAATGATTTCATTAATCAAAAGTAATTGGATAGTTAATTACAATGTAATACAATGGTATTAATAACCAGTCAATTCGAATGCATGAGAGAGGAATTCAAATTGATTGACACTACCTAAGTGTACGGATAACTAGACATGTCTAAATCACTATCGGAGCCCAACTAGTTAGCTCCAGTTGTATAAATCATGCACCATTCAGTTAAAATCAGTTAACTAGTCTAACTAAATGTGGTAGGTGAGGAAAAGAACCTTCCCACGTGAAATAAATCAATGACCGGAGCTAACTGAATGTAACTGAATTTAACTGGATGTAACTGAATGTAACTAACTACTAACTATGATTAACTAGTCACTAACTGAACTCAACTGAAGGAGGTTGGTTCTGGCACTCCCAGTGGCTCCTAAATTCTAGGGATTGGTCTAGGAGGCACCTAAAATGATGCATGCAAGTGCAGTTAGTGGCAGTTATCCTCAACTAGTGTTCCCCACACTCTAGTAACTGGTACATGTGGCCCAATTAGGCCATGTGGACCCAATGATGCTAGTGACTAAATATAGACTGAAAGACTCCTAATTTAGACATAATTGACCAAATTGGACAAGGGAGGATTATAATCCTAACAGATATCATTTGAGATCCATACCAAGACTATGCATTGAATGCCTTGTTGAATTCAGGTTCACTCAACCCTAATTTTCAAATGTTTCCTTGATACTTGTGTCGGAGTGATTGATGTTGAATATGATGATGCTCGATCGAACTATTTTTGAAGACTAGTTGGATGTCATCTCTCTCAAGTTCTCTTCCAATGTTCTATGCAACCCAAGGTTAGTCTAGATCTAGTAGACCCAAGATGAGGAACAATTTATTGGCCATGGAGTCAATCAGCATCAGATTGTAATAAATATTTGAGTATAAAGGTATACCAGAGTGTGGGGATAAGGAGAATTAGCGATAACACCTGGTAATATGGATTGAGAGGTGAAACTTGTTGTTGGTTTCATCGGTGAAGAGTGAGAACTCTCCCTTTCCAAGTTTATCACCAAGTTGTGTGTGGGAAGAAGAACTACGAGTGAATTTGTTGGCTACCATTATTCTTGCTCATCTAGTGAATAGATAGACCATTTGCAAATAGTTCATCATGGGATCTACTAATTTGAATGTTGTCTTAATAGGATTCAACATCAACCTTCATCATGTGATATTTATTCCGCCTCTTAGAGATATCAAATATCCACTTCTCTAAATGGCCCTTCATTACCTTATTGTGCTACAATTATCCATGTGTGTTTTCATGGAAGGAATGGAAGTTGACAAGCAACGATAGATGCGAACAAGACCTAGAATAGTTGATTTATTGATGGACTTTTGTGGTGTGGAAATTTGCACATGTGTAGAGACAACAATGGGTAGTTTGTGGGTTGAATTGTGTATACATTCATTTCTTGTTTGATAAATACTATGTGAGTGAGACCTCATGCATAGGTTTCTATTATAAGTTCCAACCATCAATTTCTCTCTAATGCAACAATATGGGAAGTTAAATGCATCTACCTACATGTTTTAAGGATCATGATGTCCATATTGGGTGTTTTGTAAGAAGAATGAAGAGGTCGTGTTTTTTTAAGATCATTTTTTAAGAGATGTATTGAAGAAAATCCAATTGTGGATACTTATGAAGTTGCCATCCTCCTTCACTTTTAATGAATGTTGACTATTGTTGGGTGTTCAGTCTGTAATATCTACAATTTGTATAAGTGAAGCTAGATTGATGACTATGAAGCTCCTTCCTGTGAAGGTATGCTCATGAGTTTTTTTTAGTGGAGTGTATCGAGCATTGGACTATTGAAGCATTGGAGCTTACTTGTGTGGTGTTGGTACATCCGTCTACCTTTTAGTTGTACCAGCTGGTGGTCTCTCTTTGTGTGAGTTGTGCATCAGGCTTACTTTCTACACTCATAGATATCAACCTTAATCTATATTTGCATTCATTAAGCTCACTCTCACATGCGATCGTGGAGTTTTCACACCTACTTGAAGTAAGACATACCATTTCCAAGTTACACTAAGTACATGATGTGTGGGGAATCTCCCTTGCTACATGATCATTCTCAGTCCTCCAACCAGTGTGGAGGGGTCATTTACCCAAACCACTAAAATTTAATTCCAACACAAGTTTCTCATTGATGCTTTAAGATGTTTTCTTGGAGCAGTATCATCATAGTGAATTGCGATATCTCCTTTTCTACTGTTGCATTTTTGTTTTTGGATGATGTCTCCACTAGTGTTCAAAGCTATGGTTCTGCAAGATTCTACCTGTCTATTGGACAAATGACTCAAAATGAAGTTGTAAGTGCCTAATCTTAGCCTACTGGTGCTTCATCCATGGGCTCTCCTCTCCGGTGTGTGAAATGCAAGTGAAGACTACATGATTTTGTAACTGATATTTTGAAGTCTCTTTGCAGGAATGTTGAACTATTGGTTGTTCCTCAGCATTAATCCTGTTAAAATGAGAATGACCTTGTAGAGTTGTGGAAGGGTGAAGGCCTCTTTCAATATGCCTCAAAGAGCTACATTGAACCTAGGAAACTTGAAGCCGATGGTGTACTAGAGTCTACCATATATATTGCATGTTGTAAAGGAGTTAATACTCTGATTTTCTCTTCTTTATTGTTGAATTCAATTCTAGTCTTATGTATGATCATGAAGGGAGTTATGTGAATAAGTATTTTGTAAGCAGTGAATTTGCATTCTAAAGAGTTGTGTTGGGATGCAGCCAGAGCAATTTGAATCTATGTTGCCTTGTATGATTGAAACATTGAAAATATTTAAGACTACGGAAACAATTGTAAATTGCTCACTAACCGTACTGAATTTGCAGCCCATTTCTATAGCTGTATAATTAAATAGTGTTGTAGAATTGAATGTAATACTGCTGCAGAATTAATTGATACAGCTACAAAATTAAGTTGCAAAAATTATTGGATCATTGTTTGGTTGTTGAATGTTAGTATTGGACTTCCATATAAGGCTTAGGAGTGATTGTACAAATTGTGTAGATATTATTGCATATTATTGCTGGTAGTATGAAGAAAATTGCAGATCTGAAACTAATAAGTGTGCAGTTGCTTCAATAGAATAAAATTGCATAACAAGGCCTACATAATTTCAAGTATAGCAAATTCCTCAATTCAACCAGCATATATGTAACTTGCAATTGTGTTTTCTTGTAAGTTCTTGTGTATTTTTCTTGGTACTTGCTTTTGTTTTGTAAGTATCACAATTAAAAGGAAAAGTTGAATTGTGTATTGTGTATTGTATATGGGTGCTTTTTTTACTATGATTGACACCTCTCACCTTTTAAGGTTTGAATCTGTTGAGTTGTATGTGTAATGGGTGGAGTTGCAAGAAGACCTATGTATTTTACTCTTCTGATAGACTTCCCCTCTTGCACCTGAAAAGGGGGGCATTATTTCATGCTTCAAGTTTCAAAGCCTTCTTCTCATAAAAAGAAGCCATGGCCTTCTTCAAGTAAACCAAAGCAAGTGATCCTGAGCCACAAATAGATTCAAAGGACAGATTCAATGATATAACCACATAGACAAAAGAGAACCATTTCAAGAGTACTCATGTGTTTTATGTCTAGTTGTGACACCTTGAGACTCTCCTCACTTTCATAGTTCTCATGTGTTTTGTGTCTAATTGTGACACCTTGAGGATCTCCTCTCCTCACATTTTTCTTGACAAGGGGGAAATGAAAACCGCTAGTAACAAGCGAGCGAGATCAAGTGAGTCAGACCAAGTGATCATGTGAAGAGCTATGTTCAACTAAGCTCCAGAGTTGATGTTCATCCTAAAACCACTGGTATCGAGACCACCTTCAACGTATAAGAAGCAAGTACAAGCTTCTACCTAACTCACTTGGAAAAATATTGTTCAGCTGGAAATGTTTAGCAAGACGAATCTATTCACTTCATGTTTCATCTCTCTAGCCGATTCATGGTCAGCCTCAAACCACCTATTCAACTGAAAATTCATCCTCTTATTTATTTCACTAGATAACCTCTGAACCTCATGCCAAGTTCCAAACAGAACTGTTAAATTTGTGAACCATTAATCTACAAGAAAATGTGAGCAATTGAGAAGTATAATTATGCAGTGGAATATCAAGAACAATGTACATTGAACAAGAAAAATTTCAGACAAATCTGATAAGAATTGATCAGTAAATTACAACATTGATCTTCATTAATCCAACAATAATACAATGGTGTTACAATAAGGAGATTTTGAATCATGAGGATAAGATTCGAATCTACCAACTAAACCTGACTGACTGGCTAACTTGGTGTGTCTAAATAACTGCATGGGAGCAACTAGTCTAACTCATGATGTCTAAATCAGTTTACAATCATTTAACAGTTGGGGTAGGTGGAAAAACGTGCCACTCCCCATGCATGCATGCAAAACTAGAACTATACTAACTGAGAGTGATCTAACTGATTGTAACTGGAGGTTGACTCAGCATAACTGCCTACCTATCACAACCAACTGATGGAGGTTGTTGGCGGCACTCAAAGTGGCTCCTAGAATGTAGGGATTGGCACTAGTGGCACCAAATGGAACTGGTGGCACTGGTGGCACCAAACTCATCCAAATGAATCCTAAGTTAGGCAATATTATCAAATAGACTATAAATGGACAAGGGAGGAGTATTTAATCCTAACACCCCCCTTTAATCGTAATTGTGGACAACTTGAGCCCTGGAAACTAGGCCAAAAGTCACCCATACAATCTAAATGAAAAAAAAATTGCTTAATAAAATAAGGAAAATGGGGAAAACCTCATGGGAAACCCCCCCCCCCCCCCCCTCGCCCTCAAAATAAGCAGGAATCATGAAATTTTTCTACAATCTGCAACTCTGTGGAGCAGTAATACAAAATCTTGGTTCTTTTGTACATCAGCATCCTCAGACTATGCATGTGAACCTCTCCAATATAAATAATTATGTTTGGATTAATTTTCCTCTTTGGAAGAAGAGGAGTATTCTCAACTGAATCAGGAACATAGGCAGCTGCAAGATGAAAACTGGACCCATGTAGAGCAACTGAGATCAACTGATGAGAGAGCAAAAGTGATGGAGAATTTGAACCATGTGAGGTAAACCCAAGCAACTGATATGTTTATGCCTTGAACATTGAACCATGTGAGGTAAAATCATCTCCAAGTGTTAGGATGAAGTGTCTAGGCGAATGCATGATGTCTCCATCTTTACTGGTACTGTGAGGAGATGAGCATGTGATCAAGTAGAAAGGTAGAGAAGTCATGGGACCATGGAGAGTGAATGCTTGAGCTTCATAATCTGATATAGCTTCTAATATATCTAATTCTTAATGAAATCTAATATCAACAAACTCATGAGAGAAAACTAACATCGAATCCCCAACATCAATTTTGAAAGAGACTTGAGGTACTTGAGAAAAGCTACAAGCATGTCTAGAGGATATTGAAGCTTAAAATTGAACAAAATAAGGTCATATTATATCCAAATAAGTTCATATCATATCCAATAGTGTGGAATAAAGGTTCCAAGTGCTCCACTAAGATTGTAGATGCACAATTTTCTCCTTCTTCAACAAAAATTTGAGTATTGGTACAAGCAATCATGTAGGAATTTTCTAGAAGCTCAAGATAAATGAGAGTGAATGGATCACTCCTAAAATGTGATATTTCTTCCAAAACATCCAAAGTATTACTTTTCTGTGCCACACTAGCAGCAATATTAGAGAGAGAGAAATTGAATTCCTCTTCATTTTTTCAAGCAATCACTGGAAAACTTTGCACAGAATTTAAAATAGAAGAATCACTGGAGAATGCTTGAGTAGAATGGAAGGAGAGTTTTTCTTCAATAATAGAGGTTCAAATTGCTTCTTTTGGATCAGCTATATGAGAAGATGAGATATCATAGATCTCATAAACTTCCTGAGAAGTAGGAGAAGGAGTCACTCCAAGGAGACTTTTTCCAATTCGAAATGACTATGTTGAAGATTCAGCTTCTTCTTCATCTTGAACAACTTCATTAGAGAGAATAGAGGTCAAGAATTTTGAAGAAAGAACTCTTGTGGTTCTGGGTGTGCTCTCCAAATTTCTATAATTATCCTCATTGTTCTTTCCAAAGGTTATATCCAATTTTGTCTATAGATCCTTTGGGTATTCAACATAATCAATAAGGTAGCGCAAGCTTGGAGAGAAGGCCAGACATATTGTTCCAAAATCTCTATCACATTCATTTAGCCAGTCGTTATCATATTCATAAGACTCCTTACCAAGTCTAATAGATACCTCATAGAGACCTTGTCTATTTAGAGATGAAATCATCTTCAATTTCCACTCTTAATATCTTGTGAATGGAGTGAGAAGAGGAACTGATAATCTTGAATCCATATTGAATTTGTACCTACAAAATATCACTCCTAAACAAAAAAATTCGCAATCATGTGTAAGTTCAAGCCTTTCCACCTCGATATGTACACTTTCTCAAAGTCTGTCACACCTGGATAGACTTCTCTAAATAGAATCTAGAGGGAGCAATGCTATGATTCCCAGATTTATGTGGAAACTTGACTGCTTCTAGTGTACAATGGAGATCATACAAAACTTTTTGCTAGCATGAACAAGGCTATGATACCATGTTAAGTTTGTGAACCATTGATCTATAGGTTAATGAGAGCAATTGAGAAGTAGAATTGTGCAGTGCAATATCAAGAACAATGTACACTAAACAAGACAAATTTTAGAAAAATATGATAAGAATTGATCATTAAATTACATCATTAATATTCATTAATCCAACAGTAATACAATGGTGTTACAATAAGGAGAATTTGAACCATGTAATACAATGGATAATATTCGAATCTACCAACTAAACATGGTTGAGTGGCTAACTCAGTGTCTCTAAATCACTTAATGGGAGAAACTAGTATAAATCATGATGTTTAAATCGGTTTATTATCAGTTGACAGCTGGGGTAGGTGGAAAAATGCGCCACTCCCCATGGATGCATGCAAAACTGGCGCTAGACTAACTGAGAGTGATCTAACTCATTGTAATTGGATGTTGACTCAACATAAATTCCTACCTACCACAACCATCTAATGGATGTTGTTGATGGAACTTAGAGTGGCTCCTAGAATGTAGGGATTGGAATCAGTGGCACCAATGGCACCAAACTCATCCAAATGACTCCTAAGTTAGGAAATATGAGGATTAAGGGAGAATTATTTAATCGTAAAAAGAACCTCTGAGCCTCCACACCAAGTTTGAGAGTTGGTGGTCAGCCTTAAACCACCCACATAGTAGAATATTTCAGCTTCTGATAGCCATGTTGATTGGTGGTAAGCCAAAACTACCCATTCAAAGAGCTCCTATATTTAGTAGGAGATGGTGCAGGCTTCTGCTAAGTTGCATGGCATAGTGGTTTGTCAAGCATTTTATTCAACTCTCTTATCTTCTTAAACCATATATTCCCTTCGGATTAAGGGGGGAATTGTTGGAAATTTTATCCTTTCGGTTAGCATATTCCCATATTGTTATATTATTATTATTCATCCTTTTCGTGAGAAAAGGAAATGGCGAGTCATAGGGGAGACGAAGAGTCACCTGGGAGTCCAAGAGGCCACTTGGAATTTGAGCTCCAACTGTCACTTCTCATTGTATATATGTATATTAGTCAATGAGAAGTAAGTGTGATTTCACACCTATTGCTTTTCCTTTTTGTGGTTATTACTTCGCCTAAATTGACTTTGTGTCTGTCAATGTTTTATATGCTCAATTGGGCCACTAACAATAAGGATCAATACAATAAAATGAAATTACTTTGCAAAAAAGTTAGGTTTTAGCTCTCAATTTAAGAGCATAGAGGCAAAGGAACAAAGTTTCCATCAATAGATGGATTAGTAGATCAAAGTATTGAGAACAGAGATATGATCCACGCACTTTAATCCAGGACACAATTCATAACCTACAAACCATGTAGACCATTTAGATATTCACACATATTCTTTTGTGTATGTGGGTATCATTTGAACGATTTTAAATGGATTATGGCATGGCCTTAAGAAGTTGACTTTCAATTTTCTACCTCAATTGGTGGTCAACTAAGATAGTGGTGGATTTTAAATTTGTGAACCATTGATCTACAGGTAAATGAGAGGAATTGAGAAGTAGAATTATGAAGTGGAATATCAAGGACATTGTATACTGAACAAAACAAATTTGAGACAAATCTGATAAGAATTGATCAGTTAATTACAACATTAATCTATATTCATTCCAGCAGTAATAGAATGGAGCTACAATAAGAATAATTCGAATCATGTGGATAAGATTCGAATCTACCAACTAAACCTGATTGGATGTCTAACTCGACGAGTCTAAATCACTGCATGGGATCATCTAGTCTAATTCCCGATGTATAAATCATCTCACAATCAGTTAACAACTGGGGTAGGTGGAAAAAGGCACCACTCCCCATGCATGCATGCAAAACTCGCACTAGAATAATTGAGAGTGATCTAACTGATTGTAACTAGAGGTTAACTCAACATAACTACCTACCTACCACAACCAACTGATGGAGGTTGCTGGTGGCACATAGATTGGCTCCTAGAATGTAGGGATTGGCATCGGTGGCACCAAATGGCATCGATGGCACCAGTGGCACCAAACTCATCCAAGTGACTCCTAAGTTAGGAAAGATGATCAAATAGACTATATATGGACAAGGGAGGATTATTTAGTCCTAAAACCCCCCCTTAATCCTAACTTGGACGACTTTGGGCCCTAGGAACTAGGCCAAAATTCACCTATACAATCTAATTAAAAATTAAAAAAATGCTTAATAAACTAAGGAAAATGGGGAAAACCTCATGGGAAACCTCCCACTCAAAATAAGCAGTGAATCAAGAAAACAAGCTATACTTAAGAGAAAATTTTCCTCTTTGGGTAATAACTTGTAAAAATTTGTAGCACTATGCAGCAGTAATGCAGTAGCTTGGTTCTTTTGTGCAGCAACATCCTAAGATTGTGCATGTGAACCTCTCAATTTTCTTCTGATATAATGAATGTTCTTTGTGTTTCTTCTTTTTGGAGGAGGAATGGAATGATCAATTATGTTTTTCCGTGGGCCAAAATGTTTTTCATTTGCTATCATCAATTAGCATTTCCCTGGAAGTTTGTTGCACCACTCTGTAGATAGCGAAGTTGTGTGAGACAGTGCAATGTGTTCATTTTGATACTTGCACCGCGTTCTCCTTCTGTTCTATGGATTCCCAACACCATCCCTAGCCACTTCAATGAGATTTTGGGCCCATTTAGGCTTAGGCCAGTGATTTGGAATGGGAGTTGGATCTGGATCTTCATTCTCATGAGGTACAACCTCAATATCAAGATCATGTTGATATTGTTCCTCTTCATTTGAATATAAAACATAAGACAAAATATCATCATCAAATGGAAATGGAAGAGTGTTTACACCTCCTTTAGATTCAGATTGTGGTGGATCAAGCAACTGATCTTCTTCAAACTGAACACTACGCTCTATGAAGCACTTCTTGGTTGCAAGTTCCATCAATTTATATGTTTTTTCATCCTCAACATATCCCAGCAGTATGCATTCACTACTATGGTCTTGGAAGGACTTTCTCTTGTATATATGGATTCTAGCCCAAGCTTTAGAACCAAAGACTCTCAAGTGAGAGACATCAGGCTTATGCCCATGTAGTGCTTCGAAAGGAGTGGCCCCAATCACCGATTTGTGAGGCACTCTATGTTGTATGTATGAAGCACAATTTACAGCTTCATCCCAAATAGAAGGAGGAAGATTCTTGTCTTGGAGAAGACAGGTTGTCATCTCCTTCAACGGTGTATTTTTCCTTTCAGGCACGCCATTATGATGTGGTGTGTATGGAACTGAGTGTTCCATTCGAATCCCCTCTGATTCACAATACTGTTGAAAGTCTCTTTTAATGTATTCACCTCCATTATCTGATCTAATTTACTTGATATTATTTTTTTAACTATTTTCAATTAAGGCTTTAAAAACTTTAAAAATTTTGAATACATATGATTTTTGTTTCATAAAATATACCCAACAGAACCCTGAACAATCATCAATAAAAGTAAGGAAATACCTGGAATCATTGTTTGATGTTGTAGGCATTGGTCCTGAAACTTCACTGTGTATAAGATAAAGTGTAGAGACAGCTCTATTTGCCTTCCCAACTTCATACCTCTTCTCTAGATACTTACCTACCAAGCAACCAGGACATACTCCATCTGATGTTTGGATGAGTGGCGAGCCCTCAACCATTTTGTCATTGTGAAGTTGTTGGAGATATTTGAAATTGAGATGCCCAAATCTCCGATTCCATAGCTTGCTGGTGTTATTGGCATGAGTCAAAAAGTTGTTGGATGTGAAGTAGGAAGGAAATGGGAGAACTCATATGCCTTTAAGGCATGGTTAGAAAACCCTTTCGCTATGAGATTTCCATTATATTTTTTAGTGTCTACTAGGTCGGAGTCAAACGTAACTCTCTTGGGAGAGCTTGTATGAGTCATCTGATAAACATACAACATATTTGTTGCAAGAGAGGGCACATAGAGTAAATTCTCGAACTCACCATGTTGTATTTTAATAGAACCTCTCCCATGAGTTGGGATTCGGGATTCATCTCCCATGTGAATGGTAGGGCCTCCTAATAGAGTGAGAGTGGTAAAGGATTCCCTAGAGGAAACCATGTGGTTGGATGCTCCAAAATCTATCAAGTAAGCTTTCGACTGAGTGAGGCATGACATTTCTAATGTGCTTCTGTCAGTTTTCCAGCATCATATTTCTTTGCTCCTTATGGGAGGGCAATATTGTTATGTCCAAGGAGTGTTGACAGCTGGTCAATTGTATTCTTAATGCAATGGCTCTCTGGATGAAATCCTCTCATACAATATGGACACTTAGTCTTCTTGAAATTCTTCTTTTTCTTGGAACCCGAGGCTCCATCGGAAGATCTCTGATTCTCCTTTGGCTTAGAATCAGTGGTTTCGGTCTCCTTCCCTCTTGTTTGTGCATTGTTTGAGTCTTTCATCAAGAGATATTGATTCTTGGAGGTTTAAATCACTCCCATTTGAACCAATTTATCTTGCTCTTGTATTAAGGACTCAACAAAATCATCTAGAGAAGGCATCTTCCAATTAGGGATGGAAGCTCTTCCATAATGGAATGTAGAGACAAAGACTGAGTACTCATATCCAATCTTTCTCACTACTGATAGCACAAGTTGCTCATCTTTCCTCTCTAATGCGCATTATTTGCATTGCAGTACTAGTGACTTGTATTTTGTGAAGAATTGCTAAATAGATTCGAAACTGTTGGGTTGTAGAGCAATGAGCTCATTCTCCAAAATATGCCCTCGAAGCTCATCTTGTTTTCCAAACAAATATTCAAGCTTATCCAAATATTCCTTTGGATTCCTTAGTCCCTCAAGGTGGAAAAAAATATCCCAGGAGATATGAGTGCACATGAAGTCGAAGGCCTCATCAAGTCGATTCAAATATTTGTTCTTCTCAACATACTATCGGGGCTTAGTTTCTCTGCCCATTGTCATCCTAAATAGACCAAGATTTTGCAAGGCTACCTCCATATCTTCCCTCCAATCATTGTATTTGAAGGGTGTAAGGATTCGGGGTACGAGAGCTAAAGAATCCATCTTTTTGTATGTTGAACAGTCAATTCTTCAAGAAGCTACGTAAATACCTGCAAATAACACTACAAAAGCCAATTCAATTCGCAAACATGTCAGTTTCAAGCCTTTCCACCTTGACATGTACACTTTCTCAGAGTTCATCACACCTGGATAGACTTCTCTGGACAGAATCCAGAGGGATCAAGGCTATCATTCCGGTATTTATGTGGAAACTCAGTTGCTTTTGGTGTACAATGGAGATCGAACAAGACTTGTTGCAAGCCTGAACAAGGATCTAATACCATGTTAAATTTGTGAACCACTGATCTACATGCAAATGAGAGTAATTGAGAAGTAGAATTATATAGTGTAATATCAAGAACAATGTACAATGAACAAGACAAATTTGATAAGAATTGATCAGTTAATTACAACATTAATCTCTATTCATTCCAACAGTAATACAATGGTGTTACAATAAGAAGAATTTGAATCATATGGATAAAATTTGAATCTACCAACTAAATCTAACTTACTGGCTAACTCAATGTGTCTAAATCACTGCATGGGAGAAACTAGTCTAAATCAGTTTGCAATCAGTTAACAACTCGGGTAGGTGGAAAAAGGACCTACTCCCCATGCATGCATGTAAAAATGGCGCTAGACTAACTGAGAGTGATCTAAGTGATTGTAACTGGAGGTTGACTCAGCATAACTACCTACCTACCACAAACACCCGATGGAGGTTGCTGGTGGCACTCAAAGTGGCTCCTAGAATGTAGGGATTAGCACCGATGGCACCAGTGGCACAAAACTCATCCAAATGACTCCTAAGTTAGACAAGCTAATCAAATAGACTATATATGGACAAGGGAGTATTATTTAATCCTAATAGTGGAATGGTTGACTAGATAGGTGATTGATGAGTAAATGATAACAAGATTAACATGTTATTTTCGATTATTAGTTTATCGACAAACAAGGAGGAGTATGAATGAAGTTATTAATGAATATGTTAATGACCATATGACTCTCAAGTAAGAACAACACAATACATAGAGTTTTTCTTTTAAATAATTGGTTGATTTAATCAATTAAATATATTCAAGTAGGTGGGATCAAATCAATCAACACATTACAAACATGAGAATGGGATAATGGATGCATGTCATTGGAGCATTGTACATTGATTAAGCACGTGTATCAATAAATTAGTTGTTAATGTGGCAGTTTCCAAAGAGAGTTGGTTTCCTAGGCATGATAGTGATTAGGATGAAAGTATTTTTGTAATTTAAGACAAAAGGGGAGAACCAAATGTTGACTAAATTGTCATTGATGCCAACAATGCCTGGTGAAGGCCTTATGCATCGGTCATAGGTCAAGACACCTTTTGTGTTTTCCCTGACCACTCATGTTGGGTGCAGTGGTCTTGGTGTCCTTTGTGTAGCCCTGGTTTTTTCTTGTTGGTCAGAGTCAAAGGATTCCTTTTGTAGTTGTCCAAGCCCAAGTTTGAAGCCCTTGGAGGCCTTGGGACAATGGCAAAACCCCTGGTTACCCATTGATTTGGTAGAGTATCCTTAAAGTGTCTTTTGGTCCCCTCTGAGGTATATTTGATGTGCCTCCTTGATTTTTTTGTGGTTATGTGCTATTTTTGTATTTGAAACCCTCACACAACTCACTTGATGTCATGGTGAATCCAATGGCCTTGACAAATGGAAATCACCCATTTCGTGGTCATTTAATGTTCACTTGTTGAAGCCTTGAAGGGGTTGTATCCTTGCTTGTTGGTCTTCTTTTGTACTCTAGAATATGGTTTGGTAACTCTTCCTTAAACCCTTGAATTCTTTGGTTTTGTCTCCCTTATGGTGTGGGACTTGTATCATGGTTAGGGCCTCTTGAACCCACACACTCACATGGCACTTGAAAATATCAAGACCTTGCACATTAATGAATTATTAACTTATGAATTAATGCTTATTAAACAAAATAGTACACCTTTTAATGAGAGGTTAGCTTAGTCAAATCATTAGAAAATAAATTTTATTTTTTGAAGAAGTTGTCCCAGTTTCAAGTACAAACTCTTCTCCGACATTGAAACATTATAAATACAACTTTTATCCACCATACAAATGTAAGTTTTGAGGTCTTATTTTTGGTGGTATTTACTAAGGCACTCATAGGTATTAGTAGAAAATATTTTGGGGTAGCTACAACATACTTCATAGGGAATGCAAGTTTGATCTCTCTTGAATCTCGATTAGCCAAAGCTCAGAATGTTCTGATCTCTTGAAGGAAGCCGATATTTCAGAATCCTTTAAGGCCTCCAAATTTGGATAGTAGGTTGAAGACATCCAAAATTACTCAGTCTCCAAGCATCCGAAGTTGCAAAGTTATGAGGTAGTCGAAGTTGAAGTCTAGTTTAGGTGGAAATCAAAGTGATGTTAAGATCTAGAGACAGTCAACATTTTAAAGCACATTGTTGAAGATCATTGACCACTAATTCAAGCATCCAAGCAATAGCATCTGAGAGGAAAACTGGAATCTGCTTCAAAAGAACGACCACATTTAAATCTATGTCATCAAGGAGCCATAACACCTGGAGTACACAAAATTCAATTCTAAGACATCCAAAGGTTAGTTGAAGGTTGTTTGCAGTCAAGGGGTTGAAAATCTAATCCACATAGGTGTATTGTGAAGGTACAATCAAAAAAATCAAACACATTCCAAGTTGATAAGTCTGCTCTCAAACAAGCATCAAGGGTCAAGTAAGATCCTTGCAAAGTTTATCTCCTGGCCCTTTTGTTGGACAGTTCTGATTGCATATTATTATTTTTTTACATTGATTGTCCTCTCTTGTTTTAGGTTGAAAACCTTGACAAATTGATTGGTTATTGTGATTGTGTTTGATTGAATGGAAGTGTTTTGCAAGTTACCTAAAGCCTATCCTAACTCGTGAGTTTTCTAAAGTTTATGCTAACTAGTATTAACTGTAAGATTGCTTTATCTTTGACGGTGTTGTTCATAATTATTTGAAGGTATGTAAGCCTTCGTGTCATTTGAAAAGTTGTTAGAATTCTTTTATTGTAATCCTTAACATTTTGTAAGTGGTTGGCTTGTTATGCCCCAGTTTGATTAGTAAAGTTTGACTAATCTAATCTTGTTAGATTTTTGTCATTTAAGCAATATGATCTTAGGATCTTAATTGAGAGAATAACATGCACAGCAATCATTCACAAGAGACAATAGACATAAATATTTATCCTTAGGGAAACCATAAAGGAAAAACCCCACAACTTCCTCAAAGATAGAATGAGCACCAATGGCAGCAGTAAAACCCAAAAATTATCATCTCTGACAGTTGATCTCTCTCACTTGCACCAGCACTTCCTCTCTCACTCATGTGCCCCAGTTGAGTGAGTGTGTGTGTAAAATAGAGAGGCTCACTCTCTATTTATATTCTTTCACTCACTTACTATTTGACTCAATTATGTAGGCTCGAGTAATCCTAACTCAGTTCTGTAGGCTCGAGTAACCACAACTAGGGTAATAATGACCCAACTTACAATGGAGGGGACTTCCTCATGACTTTTAGTAATTCTCTCGATAGGAACATTGGGGTACAAATAAATACAAGTAATTCTCCCGATAGGAGCATCGGGGACCAAAGAAATACAATATATACAAGGGAATACATTATGAAGTTACAAATACATCAACACTCCCTCTTAACTAGGAAGGTATTCTCTTGACACAATTCATCACCACAAGTCTTCTTCTCTGGATCATCATCAAAGCTGGATCATCATTGGATCATCATCAAAGCTAGATCATCACTGGATCATCATTAAAGTTGGATCATCATCAAAGCTAGATTATCATTGGATCATCATCATCACTGCTCCGTTATCTTGATAAATTGGTGCTATCTCTCAATTCTAGTCATCACAGGAAGTTCTACAGAGCCAGCCCTTTATCATGTTGGTTGTAGGCCTAGCCTCTAGGTAGGTCTTCAGATTCTTTAGCACTTATATTTGACCCAGTCAGAAAGGCCCACCCAGCACTTACATCTGAACATGGGAGGAACACATCCACCACTATGTCAGAAAGGCACGCCCAGCACTCACATATGACCATGGGAGGCCCAACCTACCACCATGTCATAAAGGCCCAGCACTCACATCTGACCATGGGAGGCCCAGCCTACCACCATGTCAGAAAGGCTCAGCACTTATATCTGACCCAGTCAAAAAGGCTCTGCACTTATATCTGACCCAGTCAGAAAGGCTCTGCACTTATATCTGACCCAGTCAGAAGGGATCTGCATTTACATCTAACCATGGGAGGCCCAGCTTTCCACCATGTCAGAATGGCTCAGCACTTATATCTGACCATGGGAGGCCGAGCCTTCCATCATGTCATAAAGTCTCTGCACTTACATCTGGCCATGGGAGGCCCAGCCTACCACCATGTCAGAATGGCACATGGATTCATCCCTTCCCCTTGGAAGGAACCTTGATCTGGAGAACACCAAGCTTCTCCCTGAAGTACTCAAACTTCACTCTGGCCAATGGCTTGGTCAACACATCAGCTATCTGCTCGTCCGTCGCAACATACTGGAGCTTCACTGCTCCTCTCTGCACCATATCCCTGATATAGTGATATTTGATCTCGATATGCTTCGACTTGTCATGGAACACCGGGTTCTTCGACAACTTCACACAACTCTGGTTATCACAATATATACAAGTAGCACCCAAACTGGAGATCAAACAAATCAGATAGTAGCTTCCTCAGCCACACTACCTCATAACTAGATGAACAAGCTATGACATACTCTGCTTCAGCTATACTCAGTGCCATGTAGGATTGATCCCTGCTAAACCAAGAGATCACACCTGATCCCATACTAAAGTAGCACCCCGAAGTGCTCTTCCTATCAATGGCACTTCCTACCCAATCTGAATCAACATAACCTTCCAGGTTAATATTCGGATTCGCCTCATACTTGAACCCATAGTCAACTGTATGCTTTAGGTACCTCACTGCATGCTTTGCAACTATCAGGTGAACATGTCTTGGGTTTGTCAGGGACATCAATTTGTTCACAACAAAGCAAGTGTCTGGTCTCGTATTCGTCAGGTACATCAACGAACCAATCATCTTACTATAGATCGTAGCATCAACCCACTCTGATGAATCATCACTCAGTAGCTTTAGGTTCAATGCCATAGGTGTGGTCATGGCCTTGCAGTCCATCATCCCGAACCTCTTTAGGATCTCTACTACATATTTCCCTTATCCCAGGGAGATTCCATTTGTACTCTGCCACACCTCCATTCCTAGAAAGTAGTGCATCATATCCAAGTCCTTCATCTTGAGCTCGATAGCAAGTCTCCTTCTTGCAACTTGTTGCAGCTGCAATGTTTTCCCAAATTTTTTAAAATTTTGGACCCTCCTTTTAATTTTGTCTTGCTTAGACTTGTTTGGATTGTTGAACTTTGTTGTTCCTCTGCCGCGAGTTTGATCTTTTTTAGGTTAATTTAAGGTAGATTGTTTATCATTTTTAAGAAGCTGAATGAATATTTTTTGTCTGCTGATGATGTTGATTCAAAATTGAATTTTTGGTTTGTCAATATTTTTCGCTGTTGAAAGTATATTGGACAGTTAATCGGGGCCGTAGTCATATTCGTAGCCATCATTGCAGAAGCCTACTTATGAACGTCCTGATGGATAGTTATGATCTTCATCGATGCGCTTTATTGCATTTGTTTCTTTGGACTATCGGCGTTTTTATTTTATCATAGCCAGAGCATCAGTCTTCTATATCGTCGCTGTTTCGGAAGACAGATAAAGAATGGGCCGATGGATAGTTGTTTCTTTCACCGATCATGCAGTTTTTTTTGTTTCAACTTTTTTCTTTGCGATGATTTTTAGGAATGTTTTGACTTTGACTCTAGGCCGTAGTCTAATTGTGTTCCACCATTGCGGCTTCGGAGCAGACTAACTATCCGCCATATAGCTTTTCCTTTCACTGATGTTTTTGTTCTGATTTTCACCGATGATTCGCTTGATTTTCACCGACGGTTTGTTCTAGTTTTCTCCGATGTTGACTGGTCTGCAAAACTTTTGGTCCATGTAACTTCCGCCATTGCGGCTCTTTAGCGAACTAGTCATCCGATGCTATAGTGATTTCGAGGTTCAATGCTGTAAGGTTAGAGTTTTATTTCATTGTTTTTTATTGTGCCACGAAACTCCTAGTCCGTTCATCGCCCACCGTTGCGGCTCATTAGCAGTTCACCGCCCGATGCTTTAGTTGTTCCGCTATCTGATAGAAGCTTTTTCCTGTCGACATTTTTCAACCGAGGTCTATATATATGGGACAGTTATTATTTTATTGTTTATCTTTGTGAATTCCCATCTGCCTCCGTCCTCACTGTCGAACTGTGCATCCGTGCTTAGCTGTCGGGATTTCGTGTGTTTGGGGTGCTGCAGTGGATTTTTCAGAGCATCACATTGACTGCAGTTTGTTTTCCAAGTAGGCCAACCGTGGTTTCTCCTCCTTTTGATTTTATTGATTAGTTTTGGAACTAGGGTTTTGTCCTCTGGTCAGGCATTCCCGCCATTTGTAGTTGGTCGTCTAAGTCGGATTTTGCATCCTTACGGCGTAGAGTATTGGTCAGTTTCGCAACATTTACAGTTGGGGGTTTTTGTTTCTTGAGCTTATATGAGCCGTTATGGAGTTTCGACCCTAGTCCGATGGATTAGGAGGTTGGTGTAGACAAGCGTTACGCTGTCTGCACTGTTCTTTGTGGGATTGCTTATGGTCATCCGGGGTGAAGTTTTTTCAATTGTCTTCCCGTCATAGACAGTTGCCCTATTTTCTTGGACACTGGAGGGTTTGTTTCACGTGTTTCGATTAATGTATGGGCATGTTTCGATTTGGGTGAGAAGTTGGATTGCATTTTGGTTTAAATGATGCATATTGTCAATCATGATTATTGTTATTTGCAGACGGACTTATGATTTTTCAGACATAACTTTCAGAAGTTTTCTTGCTAGTTATTCTCGATTTTGCATTTGCATTGTGATAGATTTAGCTATTGCAAATGTGGAAGAGGTAAATGTTTATACATTTTTTCTTCATTCTTCAAATACTGATTAAAAGCTCAAATATCCTAAATGCATTTTGGTTTATCACAGGGCAACTTCTTCAAAGGTGACATGTCTAAGAGACAAAAAAAGAAGGCCCATGTTGCTGAAGGAGAACCTGAGGTGGAAATCGTTACCAAGGTAGAATATATCTATGAAGACACTAGAGCTACCATCAGGGTAGAGCCTGATTATAAGTGGGGTGAAATATATCGGATGATTTCAAATCAAATTGTGCCCGATGCTGGATTTGAAGAATTGACCATATATTCCAACATAGAGAAGTCAGCTCTTATGAAGATAGACACCAGACCTGAGTTGTTCCCATGCTCAGAGGTGATCAATTGGACTCTACCTAAGGCTGATGTGACCACTATTATTTTAGTCAATACTGTCAAATAGGGATATGCTGCCTACAGTCCTGGTTATGTCTCATTGGCATATCACCTACCCCCAGCCCAAGTTTACCTAACTAAATATTGGTTGAAAGAAATAAAATTGGACCTGGTTGAAACAGTGAAGAGGATGATGATACCCGAGAAGAAATGTCGAACCAAGCCATCAGGAGAGTATGATACAACTACTCTCAGGACACCTTATAGGTTTATAGCATTGATTTTGAACAGTGTGTTTGGGAGAGCTCATGGTAAGAGCGTCAAGTTGGGATGGATCCCTATTATTTTCTATGTGGCCACCCAGGGGACTGTATTTAATTGGGCAAACATTGTGTCCAATAGCCTCTCAGCTTTCATTTCTTCGGCTCTGGGAGGGGTGTCCCAGAAGAAGTCTGAGTTTTATATGAGTTCCATCTTAGTGGACTGTATACTATGAACCCAGCCATTTTCAGCCTTAAGATGCATTTGGGACAGGGACAGAATCCCTGTGCACACTGTATACAAAATATTTTTGGCATACAAGTATTACATCCACTATAGAGAGATATGTGAACATTTTACTATGCCTTTACACAATTTGATCTTCCTAACAGAATGCAATTGTATGTCTGAGGAGGAATTTAAAGTCATTGAGGAACATGCAAATTATAATTTGACTGACGAAGGGATGTACATCATGATGTATGGTTGCTCCAGGGCACCTTCTTTGCTCCCCAAGTATGCCACTGATTATGCGATGCATAAAGAAGCAGTTAGGCAAGTTTACCTAGATGGTGTAGGAAGCTTCCTTTTTTAACACAAGAAAGCAGCCTATCCTACCATACCTTTCAGGCTGGGAAGCTACAAATTTACAAATATTAAAAGAGCTACTGAATTTGTACAGGAATTGGAGAAATTTCATTTTGGAGAGATGAGCTTCCATAGAAATGACTCCCAAAAGAAAGTTGCAGAACATTGCAAAGAGGCAAATGTTCACTTTGAATATACAAACTTCTGGGACAAAGATGAAGAAATCTTCAGGAATGCAAGGAATATGACTGCATTAAAGAGAATATTTACACAGAAGATCACCATTAAGGGCGGTAAGGGCCAAACCGTGCAGAAGAAAGCTGAAGAGGAGAAGGCCAAGAAAAGAGAAGAGGATGCTAGGAGACTAGCACAGGAGGCTAAGAGTTGGCTTAAGAATGAAGAAGAATAAAGAAAGAAAGATGCAGAGGAAGCAACAAAGAATGCAGAGGAAGCTGCAAAGAGAACAAAGGAAGAAAGAGAAAAGAAAGAAGATGAAGAGATGAAGAAGAAACAAAAAGAAGCCGAAGGTATGAGGCTGACAGGATCTACAACAAACCAGCAAACTACTAACCCAATATACATTCAAGAAGTACAAGACCAAACAGATCAGGGGCAGGGACAAGATGATCCCGATGCCGAGGAGCCTGCTTCAACTTCTGGTAGCACTCAAGAACAAGTGGTTTTTCTAATTGAATTTGATACCTTTTGTGTAGAAGAAAGGAGAAGAAGTCTGAGATTTTAGCACCATCTTCTATGACAAGGAGAGAAACAGGGTTGTCAAGAGAACTGAGAGAAAAATCGAAACAGGGGGACAACTAGGCATGATGGTCACTGATAAAACTCTGGTGCATGGGACGGATGTAGATCCGAGGTTAACAGCAAGAGCTGGAGTGGCGTTAACACAAGCGACTGAAGATAATGTAAATAGACTGATGACGGATCTGGAGAAACCAAAAAGGAATGCAACTCAATTGAAGGAAACTTTGAAGAAGGAAAAAAATGAAGGTTATAAACTGAAGAGGAAATTTGAAGACATGCAAAATGAAGTGAAGATTTCAAAAGAAAAACTTCAGACTCTTCAAGCAAACAAGATGACTTTGGAAGTTTCCATGGAAAGGACAAGTAAGGATGCTCAGAATAACTTAGCAGAATTGTAGAGGTTACAGCAAGAATATTAGGTGTTGAAGACAGAAAATGATGAACTCAAAGCATCATATGAAACTCTTAGTGCAAAAAAGGACCAGCTGTAGAGCAAAGTGGTGGAGTTGGAGGCACAGAGGGCTACTATGGAAGAGAAAGAAAAGCAATTCCAAGTGTAGGTAGTAGATTTTGAAGGATAGCTCATTATCAGCATCACTGAAGGATGCCGGTGAACAGAAAACTAATATCCAGCCTCTAAAGGAGCATGTCCTAGCCCAACGAAGAAGAATGCACCAGCTGTAGGTGTCTATTAAAGAGGAAAGATGTAAAGCCTTGCAGATAGATAATAGATTGGAGGAAATTTTGGATACTGCCTCATATTTTGTAGATAGGTCTCAGGAAATTTTGGAAGTCCCGACTAGAAGGATAGTAAGGATAGAGACCAATGAATAAATTCTTGTAGATTTACCAACTAAATATTAACACAGCCTAAAGTGGGACTATGACTTGTTAGAATTTGCAATAAACACGGCAGAGGAGTTCAAGAAAGCTGTGAGGAAAACAAGAGGAGCTTGTATTGAATACTGCAGAAGGGTGTTTCTCACCTACAACAGATGTCAAGTTGCTGCAGAAAAAAGACTAGAGGCATTACCAAAGCATGAGCTGCTCACAGAAATGCTACAGATCAGTTATCAGGAGGATGAGCAGAAGATACAACAAGTCAAGGACTTGGATGAGTAGATTCTGAAATATGTCCTAGATCATGCAGTAGTCAGCATCCATTTGCTTGAAGATCAGCTATGTTTAAGCCCAGCCAGAATCGAAGTAGTTAAAAATCAGGCTGCTAAGTATGAAATAAATATATGTTTTCTTGAACCTTCAGAATTTGAGAGCATGGCAACGGAAGCCCAAGCGTCGAAAAAGTTCTTAAATGATCAAGCGGGGCCCTCTACTTAGAAGTGATTTATTAGTTTTTGTTTTAAATATTGTAAAATGTATGAGCACTCACTATAGGACAAATTTTGGGAGTTGAAACGTTGGGGAAGCCCAAGAGTCATTTGGAGCAGCCCAAAAGTTTTGTTTTTTGTATAAGTATAGGATAGTTTGATAAGGGAAAGGACTTTTTCCCAGTTAGACTTGTGAGAACATGCTGTAAGAAGAACTATTTCCTTTTGCAATAGATGATTACAATTTTTCCTATTGGATAAAGCTTTGGTGGAATGTTCAAATGTTGTGCAATGGATGTTGTTGAAGGGGAACTATTTCATTTTCAGCTGTTGTCCATTAACTGTGAGATCGTTCTAACTTGTTGAACCTATGTTCTTGTATGAATGCTCTCTAGTTTATTTTATGGAATTTCCACTGTGAGTAATGAATGTTTTTCATAAACAATGAACTATCTTGTTGTTCATCTATCTATTCATGTTTATGTGTTTTGAAATAAAGAACAGCTACCTGTGATTTTTCTTATTGCATGAACAGAAATACATTACTCATTAAATGATAATCTCACTCCCTAGGGATAGTTTAGTTAAGTTAGTTTTAGTTTTCTTGTTGTGTGTGATTTAGATGCGAGAGAGTTTAAGACGAGAGGTAAGAACCTGCGCATCACATTGTGACCGCTCCTTGTATTCTCTATTAATATGAATTCTTAGATAGGCACTTGCATATCATACTAAAAAACTAAAAAACTAAAATATACACAGTGGACCGGGCCATAACTGGTAAAACCCTTTATTTTGGTTACTTGACCTCCAGTAGCCGAACCTCAAACCGGACGGATTCTCCATACTGTTATAGCTGATTTTACCACTCCAAGTGAATCACACGTGTATGGCCTTCCCCTATCCCTCTGCAGACTCCTTAGACCCCTTGGACCATTTTTTGTCATTTGATTTTTGCTTGACCATCCCCATAAACATGTGAAAATTCATATATGTGACTTTTAAACCCCTGATCACGTATATACATGGGTTTGACCCCTGAAACCACGTACATCAGGATGTGTGCAAAATCCAAATCCTTTTGGAGTTTTCCTTGACATGGATCTGACTCACTTGACTCCCGGCCTTCCATATGCCTTGAGATCGCTCGGATTCGACCTTTCATTACCCCTTTGAAAAGCTATATAAGGAACTCTTTGATACATTGAAGGAATATGAGAGAATTGAGAGCAAAGAAACTATAGTCCATTCTTGTCAGAACTTGTTCTTGAGTCTACATCCCTTTGTCCCTTGGAGCACTTTTGTGTTCTTCCCAAGCTTGCCTTTTGCTTGTGAGCTTGCTATCGAGAGATGGAGGATTGAGGTGGTGGAGGCCCAAGTGGGGGATTCAGTTTCTCCAATTCGCAGACGTCCTGACAAAGGTTGTATCCATTGTAATCTTTGATTTTATATTAATCGAAATATATTTTCTTGTCCAATAATGTATGTTTGAATGAATATTTTATCCATGGATGATTTCAAATGCTTATACATTGTTGATTATATATGCTAGAATAGATCTAACACCAATATATATAGTATGCTTGTCTTGTTTACTTGTTGTTGAGGAAGTGATTTATCAATTCAAGCTGAAGCTGGAAAGCTCAACGAGGATCTACTTCAACCGTCTGAAATAAGGTACGAGGTCTGATCCTTTAGTGTTAGATATTTAATTTCTATTGCATATTGGAAAGGATTGATTTATGGAGTCAAGTTGTCTATTGTGGTACCCCAAGCCATAGGAATTTCTCTCCGTAACAGAATTGGTGACTCCGCTGGGGAATTCCTAGTAGTTGTCCTTTGGAGGTTTTCTATCGGCATTCAATGACTTTGAATTGCTATTTTTCTCTTGTTTCTGTGTCGGGTCTGGGGGCATGTTTGCCTAGTAGTGTCTGATTGGTGTGAAGTTTGTCTCAGCTTGTCTGTTTGCCTCTATTTTTATGCACCTTTCTTCATGTATGAGAGTTTTTAACTCACAATCCCATATATACGCGGGTTTCACTGCTATTTCCGCGTACACACGCGGGTTTACTGCGAACAGTCGCGTATGCCCTTAGTTTTGCCTTCTAGAGGAATATGGATGGTTGTTGGGTGAATTTTGATTATTACCGAGTCTCCTTTGATACTGCTAGAGTCTGTATACACCTCTATTTTTTACCAGAGACGTTTTTTTTAGGGTAAATTTTCTTTTTTGAAGAATGTTCTTGTCATTGCATTTTTTATTTTTTGTTTTGGGATTAGTGCATTAGATTTCTTTTACCTTAGTACTTTTCTTGAGTGTGCTTGCAGAGTCTAAGGGTTGTAGAACCATTCTTTTGCTTTAGTATCTCATTTTTATTTCAAAAAATCCAAAAATATTTTCTTATCATCATGCATTGCATCTTGTATTTTGCATAGTACTTGCACTAGATTTGCTTTGGAGTATTAGTCAGGATTTCATATAGGAAAGCTTGCATTTATCATTTGAAGAAAATTGTGCATTTAACGTAGTAGCATACCCTGTTTTTCATGGACACAATGCATTTGCATTGATTGTTAGATGTGCATTTTGCTTCATGTTGTGTCATAACGCCATTAGTTGCACGGCCATATACCTCTTTTGAGTAATAAATCCAATTAAAATCAACGCTTAAGTAAAATGAACTACACTATTTTATTTGATAGGGTTCACCAACAAGATTAGGTTTTAGAGTCTTGGAATAGTTCATTGTGAGTAAATTCTCCAAGACCACTAAACAACAACATGTATGTGTCTGTCCAGGTGAGTTTGTGAAATTCATTGGTATAACCAGTGTTTCTCAGGATCCTCCTCTCAAAATGGAGTTAAGCACGAGGCAGTGTGAGCGGTTATTGATTGGGATGACCCCTAGTCATAACTGAGTAGCATCGGAGATATTTCCAAGATTGTATTCATATCTGGGGGCTCTTTCGAGAGTTTCGGGCTTTGCTACCCTACCCATACGGTCAATCCCGCCTGCGACTGTCTGCTTGAGAATTGATTATATTGAGGTGACCTTAGTGGCCTTACCTAGGATATCGAGGGGGTACTCTGTAGGGGTTATTCTGTGGGTGTCCCATCCAAGTTGGGGTCGAACAGCACAATCGCTTTATGCGTTGAAGCTGAAGGCCACAATAATTGTTTACGTACCTCCGCTTGTTGTGTATGGGAGTCTCAAGCCTCTCCTAGGCGAGACATACCTGCTTCATTTGGGAGCTCACTTATCCTACCCTTGATTGCTTGTGGCTGGCTTTAGATTTTATTGGTGATTGCTCTGTTCACGTTAGCTTGCCTAGGGTTTGCGTAAATAGAGAGTCTTTTATATTTTTTGAGTCATTGTGGATTCGGGTGTGGCTCCTCGTCGTTCTCGTCATTTAGCAGGACTTTCACCTTCTACATCTCCTCCTCCTTTGGGAGAGAGAAATAGACAGTCCAGGCGAACTACTTCGCACATTGATTCACACACCATGGGAGACCATATAGAAGGTATTCCTGAACCACCTTCTCCCATTCATGTGGAAGATCGGGAGTTTACTCCTAACTATGATCCTTCACCTTATTTGACTGAGTTAGGTCCTCTGATTTCTGAGATAGGAACTTTTCATGATAGACCTACTTACTCTAGGGTTGATTCCCCATTGACGCATCATCTGTATGGAATGCCGGAGGATGATGAGACTCATTTTGAACCTGTGAGCACTAGTTATGGTAGTTATGGTATGTCTGGTTTTCCCACACATGATTTGTTATTCCATGTCGAGTCTGAGTTTTAGCCTAACACTATGCCTAGGGGCACTCTCATTCCTTACCATGCAGAGAGGTTTGGGAGCACAAGTCACATTGCACCTTCCATCCCGGCGGTGGAAGCTACATCACATATTCCTCCTAGGTCTAGGGTTAGTGATCCTATTAGTATACCAGATCTGAGACGAGTGACTATAGGGAATAACACATACATAATTACACAGGTCCCTTCTTCCTCTATCCCTAGTTCTTCGAATGTTCACCCTCCACCTCATTCACGTGGTCCTTCGGGCCAGAACATTGCTATGAGTCATGTTCGTACTGCGGTTACTCGACCAATTGTGTCTCAGGTTCATGCATCGCCTATTGTATTGGGAGGTCATGTTCATACTTCTAGAGGTCCTATTACTACTTTCAGAGTGTATATTCCTACTTTCGGAATGTATATTCCTACTTCCGGAGTGTATATTCCTACTTACGGAGTGTCTCATGGGACATCTCATGGGATGACTTATGGACCCTATTATGGGACGCAGTATAGACAGGGTTCTTCACCTTATGGGTGCAGGTATCAACAACCCGCTTACTCTCCAAATTACGGCTTTGTAGCTCCAAATAGTCAAGGCACACCACACTATGGTGCTTCCATGCCACCATATATGGGTCAAACAGGGGGAGGGAACTATGGCCAAGGCCATGGTGGTTATGGTAATCAGACCTATGTGAATCAGAACTATCAGGGAGCAGTCCATTGACCTAATCATCCTAGGCTCCCTTTCCTCACAATGCTGAATCTTCCTGACTGTCGAGATTGACGAACGATCCTGTAGCTCATGACCCGGCTTGGCAGGGTGTCCCTACTAAGCTTCCCTCGGACATACCCAAATTCGAGGGCAAACCGGGAGAGGATCCGAGTTAACATGTTACTACCTTTCACCTATGGTTCTCTTCGAATTCCTTACACCAGGACTCAATCCGTTTAAGGCTGTTTCAATGCACCCTTACAGGGCCTACCGTAAAATGGTATATACAGCTACCTAGGGGAGCATTCGCTTTGTTCAATGACCTAGCGATGACTTTTATTAACAACTTCCAGCTACCAGTGCGTTATGACGTTGGTATAGAACTCTTGTCGACATTTCGGTAGGATAAAGCCACACATATCTTGGATCATATCCAAGAGTGACGTAGATGGAAGAGGTTGATTAAAGCCTTTATACCGCTGGAATTCCTCCTCGAATGGTTCCTTAAGTCGTTATGGCTGTATATATCGAAGGATGTTTCTACATCTGGAGTGCAAAATGAGGAACAAGCCCTTCTTAGGGTGCAGGAACTAGATTTGATTTATGCTCAATCCGGTTTGTTATATGAGATTATTCCCAATGCTCTGCGTTCTACTTTCAACCCCAAAGTTAAACCTGGACCACATGCCGATGGCATTGTTGGTTGTGTGAGTGCTAAACCTGTAGATTTAGTTGCAAAACAAGTTAGTCAATTGTCAATCAATCAATCTGCTTCGGGCAAGCCATGTCTTCATCTCAACCCACCCAAACGGCGAGTGTGCTTTCAGTGCAATCGTCAGACCAGAAGGGTAACCAGCAGCAAATAAGGGTAAGAATAATCGTAAGGGTGGGAATAGGAATGAAAATGCTAATAATAATGACAATAATGCCCGTAGTGCTAGGGGGGACAAGCAAGCTAAACGTAAGGTTAAATTTCCTTGCAAGTTGTGTAAGGAGAATCACCTCACTTACTTGTGCCCTCATATAGATGAAGCCTCGAGATTCTTAGCTCAGGGCCCAGCTGTGCTAACTAACCCTTTATCTCACAATTAAAATATGAACTCGAGGACCCATGATCAGTATGGTGCTGATCAAGATCCGCCGGAGGGTAGTGGTCGTGGTTGCATTAACATGGTACATGCTGCTAAAGTTGTGACATGTGCGAAGGACTATGGTTCGTCACAACCCAACCTAGGAAAGGAACCTAATCCACCAAGGACTCCTTTGCGTATTAAAAAACATGTGGATAAACCTGAAGCTGCGCCTCGCATTCCTAAGGGAGTCCTTAAGCGTTCAGGACACAATCCTAATGCCCAAGCCGCCCAGAACTATTCTGTTGTCAAGGATTTCGGCCACATTCCTTGTACGATGTCTGCACTAGAAGTACTTCAAGTTGTCCTTCGCAAAGGAAGGATTTGCTTTCTGACCTTGGTGTGAATGATGATAATTCTTCCTCCGTGATTAAATTTGAAACCGCAGAACTTCAACCTCACTTGCCTTACTATGTGTCTCTTTTGATTCACATAGAATGTCTTAACATGACCGTCAAGCGCACTGTGATTAACGAAGGTGTTGCTGCTTCTGTGATGTCTTTATCATGTTGGAAGGGTTTAGGTTCCCTGATTTGTCTAAGTCTGTGACCATGTTAACTGCGTTTGATGGGTGATCATTTAGGCCGCACAGGATTCTCCCTTCCCTTAAGGTCCATTTGGGAGGGAAGACCGTTGCGATAGAGTTCGAGGTGGTTGATGCGCCCCTTGACTACAATCTCTTGCTGGGTAGGAATTGGATGTACAATATGCAAGCTGTAGCTTCTTCCCTATTTCACATTGCATGCTTTCCATTTAATGGGAAGATAGTTACGATTAATCAAACATCATTCAAGAATCCGTTAGTTACTGCATCTTCGGGAGCTTTGATCCCGATCGTAGAGCACTCTCAGCCGGCAACTCAGAGTGTGGGTGTAGGCATGTATCCATCCCTCATGGGAATTTTTAGTTGTCCTACACCTATCCTTATGATAAGATCTAGTTCCGGTGAGGCTTCGACATCTATAATATCAGTGTCTTTTTGCACGAGTCATATGGAATATCCTTGGATTCTTAATACACTGAATACTTCGAGTGAGCCCATCGTGACGGACGTGCCGTTTCCTACAACTATGGTAGCTTATCAAGCTAATATTAAGTGTGTTGCAGATCCTAGTCCTTCCTCTTCATTGACGGAGAAGGAGGACCCGTATGTGCTACCTACATGGGCAGTACAGTCTTCTCACGCGCACGACTGCCTTGATAGTGTTTTTCCTTCACATGAAGTGATTATTGAGGCCATGTCAGGAGTTGAGCCACCATGGGAAGAGCTCCATCATAGATATTACTTTCTTCCCGATCTTGAACGCTTGGAGCGTGGGGAATTTAGGGAGGTTCTTAGCGAGAGAATTGGTAGTCCCATGGTTCCATTAAGCTCTCCTGGCCTGATGGCTAATGGGAACATGGCAAATATATCTCCAACGATTCCTATCAATATCTCTCATGATCCTAGCAGGATAGAGAATGTCTATAATGGGGCAGAATGTTCCCATGCTGAGATTCAAGAATACACCGAGCTGTTTAAATAATTTCATGATATCTTTGCTTGGTCTTACGATGAAATGCCAGGTATCGACCCTCGCATTGTTGAACACAAGATTAAGACTTATCCCAACGCTAAGCCTGTTTGACAACATTTGCGTGCGGTAAATTCTAGGAAAGCACCTGCAATTAAGGCAGAGATAGAGAAACTGTTGAAACCCAGTTTTATCTATCCCATTCCCTTGACGGAGTGGGTTTCAAACCCCATTCCGGTTGACAAGAAGCAGGGAGCGATCTGCAAATGTACTGATTTTTGTGATTTGAATCGTGCCTGTCCTAAGGACAATTTCCCCAAACCATTTATTGATCATATTTTGGATGAGTGTGTGGGTATCGAGGTTTTTTCCTTTATGGACAGATTTTTTGGATATAATCAGATACAAATTAAACCTGAGGACCAACATAAAACTGCATTTATTTCTCCATGGGGAACTTTTGCATATCGAAAAATGCCTTTTGGCCTTAAGAACGCCGGAGCTACTTTTCAGCGGGCCATGACCTTAATCTTCCACGATCTCAAATCGATTATCAAAGTATTTTTGGATGACCTTGCTACTCATTCTCGTATGAGAATGCGTCATTCCTATCATTTGAGATTGGTATTTGAAATATGCCGCCATTATTTGGTCAAGTTAAATCCTCACAAGTGCATCTTTTGTGTGAAGTCAGGTCACTTATTAGGATTCATCGTTTCTAAAGAGGGTATAAGAGTCGACCCTTTGAAGGTTGAGGAAATACTTCAGTTGTCTCCCCCGAAGAATATTCGTCATCTTCAATGTTTGCAAGGCATCGCAAACTTCTTACAGAGATTCATTGTCAATTTTCCCAATTTTACTAGAGGCTTCATGCGTCTTTTGAAGAAGGACACCACCTTTTGTTGGGATAAGCAAGCCCAGGAGTCCTTTGATGCACTCAAGCGAGCCCTAGCATTGGCCCCGGTGATTAGTCCCCTAGACTATAGCCGTGATTTCCTACTCTATGTGGCCACATCCATGGAGACGATTGGTATGGTTTTGGTTCAAGAGGATGAGGAGCTCCAAGAGCATGTCATATACTATCTGAGCCGGAAACTTATTGACGTGGAGATCCGTTATTCTCGTGTTGAGAAGCTTGCCTTAGCTACCGCACATGCGGTTCAACGGTTGAGACATTATATTCTCCTCCGCCAGACCTTGATTATAGCCCATGTCAATCCGTTTCAATTCATCCTCACTCAAAGGATGATTGGGGGGAAATATAATAAATGGATTGTCATCCTGCAAGAATTCGATCTCGAGTTTGTTTCGGCAAAATCGAAGAAATCGTTAATTTTTGCAGAGCTCATATCGGATTTCCCAAGCGAGGCCGAGGAGTTGGTTTGTGAAGATACGTTTATCGATGAGCACATCTTCTTAGTCTCAACTTTAGACCCATCGTATGGGGATATCATTATATATTTACAAACATTGAAGGTCCCTACTCACCTCTCACGGGATGAACGACAACGATTACGTCACGTGTCTAAGAATTACCTCATAGTGGATAACACTTTATACCACCGTGGGGTAGATTCTATTTTATGTCATTGTTTAACTCATGAAGAGGCTGAGGTAGTGCTGAATGATTGCCATGGAGGGGTGTGTGGTGGTCATTTATCGGGGCTTTCTACAGTCCAAAAAATCTTCAGAGCAGGTTATTTCTGGCCGTCAATCTTTAAAGATTATGTAGATGCGGTCAAGAGGTGCCACCCTTGCCAAGTGTTTGCATGTAATATGCGCTCAAAACTGGCCCCGTTACATCCCATCATCACCGTTGGTCCCTTCACTAAGTGGGGCCTTGATTTTATGGATTGCAACCCAGCTTCAGCTAGGGGGCATCATCATATCATAGTGGTTGTTGACTACTTCACGAAATGGGCTGAGGCTATGCCTACAATTAAATTCGATGGTGAGACAGTCGTGCACTTCGTATTCAACCAGATTATTACTTAGTTCGGGATTTCAAAAGAGCTTGTCACTGACCATGGCTCACACTTTCAGAATCGTATGATGGAAGAGTTTCCATCAAAGTTAGGGTACAAACAAGAGCATTCCTCCTCTTACTACCCTCAAGCGAAGGGACAAGTAGAAGTAGTGAATAAATCACTCAAATCCATTCTCCAACAAACCATCGCACAAAGCAAGAATAATTGGCACATTATGTTATATCCTGCTTTGTGGGCATATAGAACCATTGTTAAGACTGCCACGGGTTTTTCTCCATATCAACTTGTACATGGAGTGGATTCGGTATTGCCGGTTGAGTGTGAGATTCCTTCTTTGAAGCTATCCATAGAGCTCTTACCAGACACTTCACCATTGGAGGAGCGTTTGGTCCACCTTGAGCAACTTGATGAGCAGCGTCAAGATGCCTTGGTGGCTCTAGAATTAAATAAGCATCGCGTAAAGGTCCAGTACGATAAGTCTGTCCGTCCAAGGAGGTTTAGTGAGGGAGACTTGGTCCTTTTATGGGATCAACTGAAAGAACCCTTGGGGGCAGGAAAGTTTAACCCCATGTGGCGTGGTCCTTACGTCATCAAACGTGTGTTAGAGAAGGGTTCTTATGAGTTAGTGGATTACGAGGGAACGGCCTTGGCAGAGCCTAGAAATGGGCTCTATCTCAAAAAGTACTATGCATGATTTTCATCCAAGGCTAGTTGTTGTATATTATTGTACAGTTTTGCATAGGTAGGTCTTTTTCTTATAGTGATCGGGTTTGTGATTAGTTTCTGTTTCTTTTGGCAGATGTCAATGGAATATTCCACCTTCATAGGATTCGCAGATAGTGCGAGCCATCACACTCAACACTCAGCCTCTGCTGCTTGGGTGATTTATACTCCTATGGGTCAGGTATTGTCTTCAAGAGGCGTATGCTTATGGCCATCTTCAAAAAATGTTGCTGAATATAGTGCCGTTATTGAGCTTCTATGAGATGCCATTTTACATGGCGTTCTCTCTCTTGAGGTACGTCTTGATTCGGAGTTAGTAGTGTCACAGCTTAATGGTTTGTACCATGTTAGAGATCCGACATTATTAAGAAGATTCTTACGTGTGAGGTTATTAGAACGGCAATTTGACAATATAACATACATACATATTCCAAGAATTAATAATCAAGTTGCTAACTCATATGCTAACTACGTGTTAGATTGGAATTTGTTTCATACACAATAAACTCATCACAAACACAAATTTTTACACATGTAAATAAATAAATTGATCATAATAAAAGTTTTTATATACATCCAAAATGTGGTAATGCATAGTGTCATAATACAAAAATGGGGCTCTCGAGCCACCAAAATACAATACATGGTAATACAAAATGTATCACTCCTAGGTATCTAATCCTGTGGAGGAGGAGGGGGGTTGTGATCGTGGAATGTCACTACGGCTCTAGCTAGCTGTTGAAATAATCGCACCCATGCTCGTGGTACACCCACCACCTGGTGCTGCATGGCCTTAGGCAAGTCCTCGACTTGCGCCATGGGAACTCTGTGTGTCAGCCTCACAAAGTTGGTATGAATTCTCTAGAGCATCCACTTCACATCCACACCCGTGATATTGTCTCCTCTTCCCCTCCGTCTGTGACGAGGGAAGCCTTCAGGCCGCCGTGGTCCCACATCTGCATGCATATGGTATATGTCACTATGTATTGTCACCCAAAAACGTGTCTTTTGATTCCATATAATCAGAAAGCACAAAAAAATTAAATAACTCAAAAATTTGAAGAGAGGGTCGAGATTCATTACCTATGTCACCGTATGCCAATCCTGGTGGTGGCGGCATGTCCAGGTCCCCCCAAAAATCTATCCCCGCGTAGGGGTAGTCATCGATGGAAACTATCTGTCGTCGCCACCACGGAAAGAAATCAGCTGGATATGGGTTGGATACCCTACCTCCCCCCAGTCTGCGCATCACATCCACCCAACACCGTTGGGCCAGATCTTGAACCCCGTGTAGAGGAACGTCAACTCTGGGGCTCAATCCTGGAACACGCTCGAAGAAAAACGTGCTCAGTATGCTGCTAAAACCAAAGTTTCGCACTCTGCCCATATTACACTCACTAAGCCGATGTTTCATGTTTCCCAGTAGTGCAGTGCTCCAATCATATACCATGGGTCTCATGCACTCCACTACATAGAACATCAGAGGTCGCGAGGCCTGGTGGATTGAAGCCAAGCCTGCTATCCTGCCCAATGTCAGTAGAATGGCCTTTAGGCCCAACACCTGTATGGATTTAGTTGGGATCTAACTCCCCACCTTCTTCGTGTCCGGATAGCAGTACACCGCAATGTACTCATCTATAGTCAGGCCACCTTCGGGCCCGCGAGAACATAGGTTCACTACTTCCCCCCATCGGGAGAGTCTAATAATAAATTATATGTCCTCCACCTCTATGGTGAGGGACATCCCATCTATCTGGAACTACTCTGAATCTGGATCCCAGTAGTCCACCAACATCTACAATAGTCTTGGTTTGGCCCTTAAGCCACCAAGACACCAAAATTTGTAGAGCCCACATGCACGCAGCGCTTGTTGAACCATTAGATTGGCCCTTACTGCCTCTTCTACATCACCATGTTCACGGTCTCTCCATTCTAAGACCATCCTGCACAAAAAATTTGAGTTTTACCCATTAGAACACTTGAAAAACCTTAAGCGCAGCCGCATACGCGACTGTTTGCCAAACAGCCGCGTATGTACGCAACTGTGAGGGAATTTTCCGGGTATATCTAGCCCTATACACAGAAAAACCCTCGATTTCTGCATGTACTGCAACGCCTATTTTGGAATGGCCTAGAAATCCAAAATCACCATGGAATTTGACAGAAATTGCATCAAACTGGAAGAGTAGATCATGGGTAAGTACCTGGGAAAAACAGTGGTGGATTCCACCGACTGGATCTCCTGGAATTCGCTGTTGAAATTTTGAGCTCAAATGAGTAAAAATTTCAAATGTTTTATAATGTTTTGAATTTTTTACTATTTATAGAAATTTTTACCCCCTTTCCTATAGTTTGGACCGTTTCTAATCCTTTTGGACCGTTTTTGGACTAATTTATGATGTAGGAGACCTTTTTGAGTGTCGTTTCAGACGTTGGATTGACCCATTCGTGCTGATTTTAGGTATCATGTCTAAACTATCATATAGGTTAAGTTTCATCACCATTTTCATTTTGCATGACCTTATGACCATTTCAGTATAGCCTTAGGTACGAACCCACTCTGTTATTTCACGGAACCTTCTTGTTGTTTTAGAAGTGGCATGATATGAGTGGTGGAGCTTGACCTTACATGGATACCCTAGTTAGCGCCTTATTTGCATTTGGTGCCCATGCTGACGTTTTGTCCCTTAGGGTGTGGGAGTCCGTTGTATAGTATTGCCATGACATTTCACAAGATCCTCATACTCCTCTTGATCTTTTGCTAGCCTATTTCCCTCAGGACTCCCTTATGTCAAGTTGTAATTGCATTATCATGAGGTTTGCCTACCTTATTGAGCCTTATGTCGGCTTCCCTGACATTGAGTTTCGGCCATATAGCCCGAGCTTGTCTCATGTCTAGCCATGCAGAGCCATTTTATATATCCTTTGCAGCTTGATTCCTTATTTTTACCGGGAGGGGATTTTCCCCTGAGTGTCGTTATCCTACACATGTATCCTTGCATTGAGCATAGGTATGTTCCACTGCTTGGAACTAGTTTGTTTGCCCCTATGACACTCATCTCCTCCTATTCTGTAACTATAAAGCAGTTTTATTCTTTTTCAAGCTTTTTAAATATTTGAAAAAGTCCAAAAAAACCAAAAATCCAGACAAGAAAAGATGTTATCTTTTGGCAGCTGTCGAGTCATGTCGGCTTCGAACAGAGCACTGTACATCACATCGGTTGGTTTGGTTTGTAGTTTGACTTTAGGAGTTGTACTCATTTATCTAAGTTTATCTCCACCAACTGGTTAAGCTTCCAGTCCCCATGGAGCCTCTGTCGATGCCTCCTGTGTTGCAGAGATGTCCCAGTTTTGTATATCGAGTTTATGTTGCCTTTATTTAAGTCACCATACGTCGTTATGCTCTTGTTCGAAGGAAGTTGAAACCTGAGTCGGCCATTCCTCAGTTATCTTGACTTTGCATTTCGGCCATTCTCGGTACAGTTGCTGGTTCATGTACCTTATGATCGAGTCCTTCCACATTATACAGCTTTGCGAAGTACCTCATGTTGGATGATGGGGGATGCCTTAATGCCCTCCTTCCAGCGGATTTCATCCCATCGACTTCAGATCGTTTATTCTGGGATTGGAATCTAGAGTCATTTTGAGTGCTTTGAGACTTGCAGTCATCAGTGGCAGGTTCTCTCGCCATCGACAGTTTTTGGGAATACATCAATGTCCCCTGATCGATGGATCCTCTCAAGTGTTTGACCTCAACACATCTATTCACACTTGTTAGTTTGCACTCTAGTACCTTGATTCCCATTTTCTTTATTGGTGGGTGATCTCGCATCTGTTAACGGTATACATCAATGAGTGGTAATAAAATGATGTACTACTATGTTCGACCTCGACACCTCTATTCACATAGTAGGACATGTACTCGTAGCGGTTTGTGTAGAAGACCTTCCAGATTGGTGGCATCTCTTATATGCTACCTTCTTGATCATGCCAGTGTTCATGAGATTTCGGCTCTCATGACTTGATTCCAGTATATGTCAGACATTTCCATCTATTATGGAGATCTTGATCCATTATAAATCTTCAGCCATTATGGAGATCATGATCCTTTGTATATCTTCATCATGGAGATTCTAATCTATGTATATTGTACGTGGCGATGACCACTTATGTGATATTTTGTATCATGATTATTCATGGCCATTGTACTCTTATGTATCTGGGACTGCTAAATGTATTTGCAGTTATGTGCAGAGTTGTATCATTGTACTATACTGATTGGGTGGCTGGTCTTCCATTTGGGATCCTTCATCACTCCACTTCTGGGATGGACTTATAATGTATTTCGGCCATCATATGACCCCTCTGACCGCACACATTAGGGGGCATCTGTTATAGCTGATTTTACCACTCTAGGTGAATCACACTTGTATGGCCTTCCCCTATCCCTCTGCAGACTCCTTAGACCCCTTGGACCATTTTTTGTCCTTTGATGTTTCCTTGACCATCCCCATAAACATGTGAAAATTCATATACGCGACTTTTAAACCCCTAATCGTGTATATACGCGAGTTTGACCCCTGAAACCACGTACATCTAAATGTGTGCAAAATCCAAATCCTTTTGGAGTTTTCCTTGACATGGATCCGACTCACTTGACTCCTGGCCTTCCATATGCCTTGAGATCGCTCGGATTCGACCTTTCATTACCCCTTTGAAAATCTATATAAGGAACTCTTTGATACATTGAAGGCATATGAGAGAATTGAGAACAAAGAAACTATAGTCCATTGTTGTCGAAACTTGTGCTTGAGTCCGCATCCATTTGTCCCTTGGAGCACTTTTGTGTTCTTCCCAATCTTGCCTTTTGTTTGTGAGCTTGCTATCGAGAGATGGAGGATTGAGATGGTGGAGGCCCAAGTGGGGGATTCAGTTTCTCCGATTCGCAGACGTGCCAACAGAGGTTGTATCCATTGTAATCTTTGATTTTATATTAATAGAAATATATTTTCTTGTCTAATAATGTATGTTTGAATGAATATTTTATCCATGGATGATTTCAAATGCTTATACATTGTTGATTATATATGATAGAATAGATCTAACACCAAAATATATAGTATGCTTGTCTTGTTTACTTGTTGTTGAGGAAGTGATTTATCAATTCAAGCTGAAGCTGGAAAGCTCAACGAGGATCTACTTCAACCATCCGAAATAAGGTATGAGGTCTGATCCTTTAGTGTTAAATATTTAATTTCTATTTCATATTGGAAAGGATTGATTTCTGGAGTCAAGCTGTCTGTTGTGGCACCCCAAGCCATAGGAATTTCTCTCCGTAACACATACCAAACAGTAATGGTCTAGTTGGGAACGTTTACGGGGGAGAATCCCTTGCTGTTGTCGCCTGCGATTTTCCAGGCCTCAACACAACTTTAATGAGTTCCTCTTTTCTGTCAGAAACAAGTCATCGACATATAACAGGAGCATCACTGGTATTCTGCATTCAACCTTGAAGTAAATATTGGAATCCGCTTTACTCTTAGTAAAGCCTAGAGTCATCAATAATATGTCCATCATTTCGCATCATGTCAAACCTCAGGATCTTCTGTAGTCGCTCCCTCTAAAGAGGAGCATCATTCTCCCTCTTCCTTTCATACTCTATGAATTGAAACATTTTGTACTGGAGTTACAAGTAGCTTCCTATGCTACTAATATTCTATGTATCCATTTAGGGTCACTAGATACCAAGATCCTGTATCTTGAAAACGTTCTCCTCACACCAATCTGTGAGCTTGTCATCCTCTATAGGCTTTCATCTTCAACCTTGTAGCAAAGGTTAAGATCTTCATCACTCTAAGTGATCTTCAAGCTCCTCATGTATGTATTATTTCATGGGTGCCTTCTCAGCTCGTACAAGGCCTTCTTTCATTTACACACATGATTATGCATGTCATGTGTCTTTCTAGTGGCTGCAAATGTCTCTTCGTAGTCTATGCCTTCTTTCCGCGAGAAGCCTCATGCTACGAATCTTGCCTTGTATCCCACGATGTTTCCATCTACTGCATGATGGAACTACAAACTTCCCTTCAGGTCTCGATACTGTATCCTAGACATCATTCTTCTTGAACTAGTATTCTCCTTCCCTTTCTTCTTGGCCACTTCTTCATAGCTGGAAGGTTCTGCATCAATGATGTCGATCAATAGTGTCACATAACTACATTCATCATATTATTATTCATTCTTGGATTATTTCTTGAGCTATAATCACTTGTTCTTCGGAACAAGTCTCGTCCTTCTTTTCTTGTACATGATTGTACGCAATTTTTTCTACAAGTCAAATGCATTAGTTGTATGGTTAGAAACATTTCATAAGGCATATTCATAATGGAAGTTCTTATGCATAAAGATATAATCATGCAATTGTTTTAGCCAATACAACATTCATCCATATCTCATGGAAACTTTATAAATGCCTTCCGTCTCTACCATGACATCATTGAGATTGTGCGCTAATCCAATATGTCAGCAAAGAGGTTTCATTCTATATAAGTAGCAATGGATATTTCTATAGCACCATGAGATACTTACCCATCACATGCATATTAGTAGTATACTATCATTAATGCAAACATTCTATCATGCATAATACATTAACTGAATATAAACAAATGCATAACAAAACAATATCATGAAATGACAATTGAATACTTATCTTTATTTGTTTCGTGGGTAGACTCTCTCTTGAACCTTCAGCTTCATCATCTTCTTCATTCATAATAACATCATTTCTTATCCAAATGCTAATATGGATAAGAGGTTCTTCAAGATTTGAGTCCTCTGTATTCCTCATCGCTTGAGGGATCTTCTTTGGATCGTGAGAGCTTGATCTTTAGTTGCTCTCATCTTCTCTTTCTCTTATTATGAGCCAAGCTTCTTCTTTTGTGCACTCTTCCCAGAGTCTACTTAAAGTAATCACTTCCTTCTATCACACATTTCTCGAATGAATGAATCCCATTATCCTGCGAGGCCATTCAAGGTGGTTATCACAATTTCTGCATTCTCTTCTTCTTCATCCGCTGCTTCAAGTTGTTCTTTGATTTGAGAGACCCTTGTAAAGTATGACTATGCGGTCTCTGCATTCTGGATCTTTAAATTCTTCAACTGGTTTCTCAAAGTCATCTTCTGATTTAGGTTCTTCCATTCAAATAGCTTGGTCAAGGAATCAAACATCTCTTTAGGTTTCTTTAGGGAAGACACTTGTGGTATAAGGTGATCCTCTAGGCCTTGGCCAAGTTCTTCTTGTGTAAGGCTTTAGCCTCATCTCCCTCTAGAACTGGAACCTTACCACTGATGTAGGTGTCCAATTCATTTTCTTCAAGAACTAGTGAGATCCTATACTTCCATGCTTGGAAGTTGTCATCTTCACCAAGCTTGACATTAGGCTGGTGTGATGAGACATTTTAACTGAGAACCTCAAATGGAAATACAAAAGATTAGATCTTACCGATTTGAGGTGTTCGTCTTGGTTCCAGATCTGATTGATCTAGGGTTTGTCAAAGAAACCATAATTTTCAAAACTTAGAATTTCAAACTTCTAATTGGATATAAATATGGGCCTCTTCAAGGCAAGTTGTTCAATGTACTCCTTTTCTGAAAATAGTGGAGGGAAGCTCCCAGAACAGGAAGCCCTAGTTTTCCAATTTCCTCTGCAAAAAATTCTAATACTTTTTTTGCAGTATCTTCGAAAGTACTTTTTGTTCGTGTCTAAAATTTCATATTAAGGTATCCTCGCCTGTTCACTTTCCAAAACCACAGGTTTGAGCAGAATTGGTTTCACCAATTGGGACTTGTGAGAGTTTTCCCAAGGTGACTTATTTCAGGACTGTTCAGCATAGAGAACTTGTACGTACTGACATGTGTCCATGTTTCATCATCAAGGTCTGAAACTTTTACCACAGATAGTGCATTCTATGCCCTATCTTGAACATCTTGCCAAATTTCATTTGGACCTTCATAGCTCGAGATATAGCAATTCTCCCTAGGTGTTCTGTTTAGGGATGAATCCTAGAAGAGGTTGGAACCATGATTTGGAGGAATCATATCTCCTAGAAAATAGTGAATCTGAGGCTGAAATTTTTACACAAGGTACATTAGGATTTTAGCTTCAGCTTGTGAAAATTTTGGCCCCTGAGACTTCTTCAATACTGAGATATAACGAATGTACCAAAAATACTAGTTTTAGTATTTTAGGGTTTTTTGGGCCCGAGGTCAAACTAGGGTTTGAATTTCCCGAAGTTTCACTCTACCAAAAACTTTGACCTTGGTATCTAAACTTCGATTTTGATGAGGAGAGAAATCCTATGTCGAGCTCACTCAAAAATTCCTCTTCTGTAAAAAGCCCTAATTTCCCACAGTAAAAACTGAAAATGCCCGGAATCAAATTCTACTTCGACAGAAAGATGTGCCCTTCAATGGAGAGTTAGCCTAGCCTCCTTTTGTTGACGGATTGTGGAGAGAGACCCAAAAATTAAGAAGCCCTAGCTTCTGCAGCTGCACAGTGTCTTCTTCTAAGATTAGCTCTGATACCATGTTAGATTTTTATCATTTAAGCAATATGATCTTAGGATCTTATATGAGAGAATAACATGCACAACAATCAATCACAAGAGACAATAGACACAAAGATTTATCCTTGGGGAAACCATAAAGGAAAAACCCCGCAACTTCCTCGGAGATAGAATGAGCACCAATGGCAGCAATAAAACCCGAAAACATAAAGATGATCTCCGATGGCTGATCTCTCTCACTTGTGCTAGCACTTGCTCTCTCACTCGTGCGCCCCAGTTGACTGAGTGTGTGTGTCAAATAGAGAGGCTCACTCTCTATTTATATTCTTTCATTCACTTACTATTTGAATCAGTTGTGTAGGCTCGAGTAACCACAACTACAGTACTAATGACCCGACTTACAACGGAGGAGACTTCCTCATGACTTTTCGTAATTCTACCAATAGGAACATCGGGGTACAAATAAATACAAGTGATTCTCCCGATAGGAGCATCGGGGACCAAAGAAATACAATATATACAAGTGAATACATTCCAAAGTTACAAATACATCAACAAATCCTACATGATTGATGTTTAGTATGCCTTGTCAAGTTGGATTTGACTGTGAAGTCTTATGACTAGGAGTGTTGTGTTTGGCTTGATTTAGCTTGTGACTTACTTGATGAGGCAGACCAAATTTCAAGGAATGGACAACTACTAGAGAATTTGATTAGTTTGACACATGTAGGATAATTAGTACAGGTTGATGGTTAGTTGGTGCAGGTTGATGGTGAGTTGGTATAGGTCGGTTGATACATGGGCATGTTGGTAAAAGTGTATATGCAGTTAGGCATAAGTACACAAGAAGGATTGAATAGTTGGATGAGTTGATTGGTTTGACAGATCCACGGCTTCAGATCTTATCAGAAGTTCAGACTCTTCCAGTGTGGTAGGGTGGTGTTAGGGCTTACAATTATAGCTATGAGTTGAGCTTTTGTAGTAGCTCAAAGCCTAGGGGTTGGATCCACTTCCAGTTGTAGCTGGTAAAGCTGTATAAGAATTGTAATTTCAGTTGTTGTTGGATCAAATCTTACTATAAAAGGCTTCCGTGGTTTTTCTCCCATGACTTGGGTTTCCACATAAAAATTATGTGTATTGCGCATCTTGTTGTGATTTCTAGATGATGATGATGTGATGATGTTATATTGATAAATCAAATGAATTAAATGTGTTTAAATTGCTCTAAATAAAAGTGAAAAGTATTGTACACTGATTCACCCTCTCTTAGTGCACTTGGGTGACCAACATCAAACCATTTTAGTAACTAAATGCCAAATGAATTTCAATACAACAAAAATGATTCTCACTTTAAGGCCTCTACTTAAAGTTGAATAACAAACCATACCAAGTTTGGTTGGTTAATACAAAATGTTATTGAAGTTGTTTAGTTATTTATTTTTTTATTATATTTTATTTACTCTATTTTCTTTTTTTATTCCTAATCAAATATAAACATTAATAGTTTAAATAGTTGATAAGTTCGTTCTCTACATTGTGTCTTCCTTAGAAGGATAAATACTTCTATTTAGAAGATCTTAACTTTAAATTAAAACCGAGTTTCATGTTAAATATAACTCATGAATTGGTACACCTAATATAAAGTTTATGTTGCAATCACTTACTATCACACACCAACAATTACACATAATATATCTATCTTAAAAGCTATCTTCCCATCCCACCATACCACGTATGTTCTTCCCTTTCATTCGTTTTATGTCCTCTTTCCCCATTCCAATCATTATCAATGATGGGTACGATGAGATTCTTTGTTCTACCTACCTACAAGATAAGTTGCCAAAGTGACCTTCCTATTGCATGGTGTCCAACTTGCAAACGTGGCGTGGCCTTCCTAGGGTACCCTAATACGAACCGTCATTGTGACATCAACTATTGTCGTACTCTAAACATTTTTTTTTTTGGGGAAAAAGTTTATCTTCCTATCAACATCCATAGGCATCCACCTTAAAAAATGAATGCTTTGGCTATATCGATATTTGTACAACATATCGGGTATATGATTATTAGTAACTATGCTACCGACACTTTTGTTTTGCCTATACATCCTCCAAGGTTTTGAGTTTAATATAATTTTGAAACTGATTTAAATTTTCCATGATTTTTTTTAAAGAGACAAAATTCAAAAATATAAATATATATATATATATAATCAGTGAATTGATGTTTTTATAATTTAAATTTTATTTTTATTATAAAAATAGATTTAATATTCTCAAATATTCTTATTGAACTTAGATGATACAATCTCAACAACATATATCAATAATTTCAACAATTCCAATTAAATTTTACGAAAAAGAATCAGTTTTTTTAAAGTCCAAATCATCTTTAAATTTTTATATTTAATTTATTTTAAATGTTTTTAATTGTAATTGTGGATAAGAAAACCGAGTAAAATTTCCAACCTATGAATTTTACAAACTTTGTTTAGGATATATGATTTAGAAATATTTCTTGACAATGTAATGGATGCGAGGTTTGGGGTTGCAACATCTCTAGAGAATCCCGAAGAAATATTGAGCAAATCCAAAAACGTTTTATAATGTATAACCTCAAAATTAAAAGCAATACACCATATCCTATTCTCCTTATAAAAGTGGATATTTCCCCTATCGAGAGCTTAGCTATGACTAGGCTCCTGTTGTACAAGCACAAAATCAATAACATGGGAGACCATAGACTTCCTAAGCTAGCTTTTAATTCCAACCAAAACCACCTAAGGCTTGAGCGAGGTTGGTATTAAGAGATACCAGGGCCTGGCTAAACCATTGGGAGATCGACGAAAATGTTGCATTGCAAAATATTAATAACATTAAAAATATTGTTACTTCTAACTTTAAAGAGAAATTGTGGTGTGAGAAAGATTTAGAGGCTAAAAAAAATTAAGATATTATAAGGAGGTCATCAACCCTACTCTAGAAGATCAAGAGTATCTCTTTGTTTTAACCAGTTCAAACACCAACGACCGAATTGTAGGAAAATAGCAGACCAACCGTCAAATAGGAGGAAAACACATTAATTATAGCCAAAATACTATGAATACATGTGTCAAGTTTCTATTCGCCAGACCGATGAGGAATCTTTCGAGAATTTGTCTCCATTGTTTAACACCTTCGGCGTAAATATATATAAACAAAAGTTGAACCAACGGATACATATATATACAATAATGCATCTTTATTTTGTGGTTTTTCCTTTATAACATGGATTCTTATTCAATATATATTAAATAGGAGTTTGTATATATAGCCCAGTGGGCTAGCTCAAGTGGTCGAGTGTTGTAAGTTGTGAGCAGAAGGTCTCGGGGTCAAATCCTCAAGAGGTTATACATCGTTATATAAGGGCCTCACTTGATGTCCCCATC